>PHNY01051895.1:5162-16700 GCA_003724115.2 Anethum foeniculum
ATATACCGTGTTCAAGATCTTTTGTTTTAGCTAAATTTTCTTGGCTAGTTGTAAATTAACAAGAAACGACATAGCAGTAGTCAATTGTGTATTTGTGCTCCATGTGTAAATGGAAACAACCAAGTAACTAACCTATATTGATTTATTACAAGGCAAGCTTTACATAAGAAAATTTATGACTTTAAGATTTAGTGGGAGGGGGAAACAAATATGCTTCATTAGTTGAGTTGTCACCTCGCAACATAGTTTTAATATTAAAGGTTGCACTACTGAGGACAGATCATTAGAAACAATCCATCATTCTCCTTTCATTCTGACAAGTACGAAACTGAAATATGTAAACTCTAGATAAAGCGCTAAGCAGATTGATCTTATAATCAGTTAACATTCAGGTAGCACAAAACTTGCATTAATATGAAGATAATTGACAACAAATAGCTAAAAAATTGGTTCAGCATCGTAATGTTAAATATATTTGAATGGAACAGTGACCAGACCGTTTTGAAGTTTTCATTCGATAGCATGGAAACAGGGATCTCTTTCATCAGATGCGGTACTTGAAGAAAGTATGCTGCACTAACGTTACCACATTCAGGGTCCTTTCTTACACCTGGAGAAACATCAAAATAAGATAAACATATCGAGTCCATGATGAATATATAGTTACAAGCAGTTAAATAGTATAACGGGTTACATGAAAAGGGGCATATAACTGAATTTAGCAAGGAAGAAAAGCTTCAACTGAAGCTAATTATCTGGTTTTTCTGAGTCATTCTAGATTTTATGGAAAAATATTGAGTGAAATGTGTTGATATAGAAAGAAACTGTTACATGATTATATAATGATATTAAAGCAACATAAACAGAAACAGAAACAAAATATTCTCAAGACAGATTTCTGCACTGGTGAAAATTCAAAACTATAATACCACGGGCTAGGCAAGTCAGTATACACATTTCCTAGTACATTACATCTCACTCTCTTTGTTCACTCTATTTTCCTCGCTGAGTTTGAGATCTGGATTAGTACTTGCAGCAACAGCTAATTTCCTGCAACTCAAAATTTAGTCATGTATTTTTACCTTCTGTGGAACTTGATTCCTTGGTTCCTAGAAAGTATATCAGATCATCAGTCAAATTCTCTAATCTCAAACTCTCTTCTTTGTCATCTTCTTAAGGGTTTGCCCTCCCTCTCATTATTATTTGTCATTTATGTCACTAGCATACACCATTACGGTTGCGACTACCTTACATATTAGCCCTATATGAACTATCCAGCTACAAGCATTCATATGCAAATTCTCCAAGCCAACCATTGATAGACTGCCTAAGAATAGAAAGCGTATAAAGCTCATATGTCTGCAAACATTTTCCATCACATTTAGGTAGATCGCTTCCAAATTACTATGCAGGAAAAAAAAATCACAACTGCTCCAAGTACCAGCAAAATTAACATGTTAATGACAACAGAATCATTACTATGTCCATATTAGTGAAGCAAATCAACACTATATTTTTGCATATATCTCTTCTAACAAGTATGGGCTTTGTAACTATCCAGAGAGGTTTATGACTTTTACTCAATTGTAAGACCTACTTGCACGATTGCATCCTGCAGATTCCTCACAATTAGTTCTTCTCCAATCACTATATATCATCTCCTTTAGCAGTTTCTTCCCTCCACCTCAAACATCTCTAAATAATGTTCATAAGATTTGCATTTCCCTACTATAATGCTCCCTTGTTGATGGCGAGAGTTTCTATTAAAGTTTCATGAAGTACAATGAACGACTGAGGATCCTTTTTGCTATTTCTAATGACAACATGACCATGATCACTTAACCGATTTATGCATCTACCTCAATTTTACAAGCTTAGGTGTTCAAACTTGAGCTTGTTTAATATTATAATCTCCATCACTTTCTTTTGAATAAACCTGTTGGATTCTAGTAGGTCAAGATGTTTACCGCTGTGTCAGGGAATGTTCTGGATGGTGAAGGATTTGACTTGGACTTGAAGCTTCAACATAGATGGAGAGGTTAGTTTTTAGATCTAGAAGGTACCAACTCAATTAGCACACTTTATGTTGAAACAATAAAAGCATTAATCATATCTTTAACGAGTCAAAAGGACTCCACTCAAAGACAATGCTTATATAAGATGTGACTTTGTTCCTAAGAATTATGTTAATAAATGTAAAAGATAATTAGTGGTAGATGGTAACAATAATATACCTTCTTGCTTAATGGATAATCCCTGGGATATACAATTTACAGCCAACTTGACATGGACCAAAACAAAAGCAATGCATTCAAAATCCTTACATAAATAATGTTCTGCTGACAGGGATCAACCGGGCAAATGCCTCCTTCAGAGTTCAGAACCTCCGTACCACTAAAGCCAGTCGTCAATTTATTAAGTAAAAGGTTCCTCAACAGACAACAGGTTTTAAAATAGGTTGGTAGAACAAAGGCTCAACTATGTTAGCAAACAGCCTTTTTTTTTTACTTTGCCAACTCAATCTGTCTTTTTATCATTCTAAAATACAAGAAAATTCATGGGAATGTTTTTGACAATTTAGAAAAAATTGTTGAGGAGTCAGGAATGAACAGTATGGACTTGCAACCTTGCACTGAATCTAAAACAAATGAATTCCTGGTATGCACATTCAAATTGTTTTATTCATTGGAAAGAACGATCTAAGGCAAGCATGCCACTTGCCTTCTTCAACAAACAGAAGACCCCCATCCCCCTAATTTTACAATCTCCGACAAGTTCTAGTGCTAAGACTTAGCTTGTTTGTTCAGAAGTTCACTTGCTTCAATTTCTTTATTGCCCTCCTCAGATTTCCAATTCTTTTCTTAGTGGCTAGCCACTTGCTCCTATACTTGGTATAGTTAAGCCAGAGAACGTCCTGTTTGTCCTATCATGTACAGACTTGACTTCCATCTCTTGTATTTGCCTATTTAAATTGCACAGTTTATGCAATGTAACTTGTTCAAAGACACATTTCATTGGGGATTAAATATATATAGAGAAAAGAAAGAAGGTATCAGAAATAGGATATAACTCGAAAAGAAGGCATATTAAGGTTGATATAGTAGGATAGAGAAATCAAAGAACGTCACTGGAATATCAGGAAAAAATTGAGACTGCCTAAAGATCTCAGCGAGGTAGAACAAAACTTTTTCAGAATTCAGGTAGGCACCACAAGGTTGTATATCAGTAGAATTTCTCACCTATTTCCTAACTATTTTCCCTTTAATATATTCCATATTACATATCCAAAAGTGGGGGGACAAACATCTAACTTCCACCATTAATTATTTAGGACTTCATAATGAATAACATTACCAAAGTCCTATTTACTTTTAAGAGTTCCTTTACATAACTTGGGTGTGGTGCTGTTTGCCAGTTGTGCCTTACGAATCAAGGAAATGTATTGAAAGATTATACTATGGTGAATGTAACAAGCAGCACTTGGTAACAGCACATATAGCATAAGCACCAGAAAATACCTATATACATATATAGTACCTGTTACTTGAAGAAGCTGGTGGGAGTTTTTCTGGGAAAAGTCACGTAAGTCAGATTTAATCCTCACGTAGCTTCCCACTACTTTACTCTCAAATGCTACAGGATCCTTCAGAAGCTCTTGAATTAAACTTCTCGTCAGATAAACAAGCTTGATATTTTCAGGAATTATAGATGCAAAGCAGCTTTTTGGAGTCTCAGGAACCTTTTTTGAGCTCGGGGCAACTTTATTCCCCATAACCGAAGCTTTCCGCTTCCGAGACGCTGTCCTCTCATTTTCCTCCTCCTCAGAGTTGGCAGAATCTTCATCCTCCGATGACTCATCTCGGTTTTCAGCAAGGTGTGGAAACAGCAATTCATGAATTTTTATGCGAAGCACAAACTTCTTTCTGAACAGATAGTGAAGCCATCTATCACACTCGACTCTCTTTTTCTTTGATGGCTTAATAAGGTTATTTTTGCTGACATATTCATTGACAATTGTTGTCAAATCCTGTTGAGAAATCTTCTTTTCAGTATCCTTGCCAATTTCTTTTAGAAATTCAATAAGAGGTTTTGATCCCCACCCATCATATTCCATCTTCTTCGTTTTGGTTATTCTCTTTGACTTTGGAGGAACATACAGCTGATCATCGGAGTCCTCCTTCCAGAAATCTTCCTTTGCCATGTATTTCACTTTGTCAGCAACTAGAAATTATCTACGATTTAAAGTTGCCTTGCTAAAGTCCACACTTGGGCATTTCAAGTAACATGTGCATCAACACAACTATAGTAAAATATCGAGCTTCTTTTGAAATCAAGCTATCCCTTGAAGACTAGCGACTAAACATAGCATGCTGAAAGCTTTTTCTAAAGTAATCTCGAGGCTTTCAAACGCTTAAGCAATTTAGAGAGTGTACCTTTTACCTGAAAACAGAACATCTAGATTAGAATGACCAGATTGATATAGCTATGTTTTTATCTTAATGCCTTAATTCACATACTATAAAGGTGCAGATATAGCACAAATACAACCGTAACAATGAAGGAACGGCAAAAGGGTATGGAGATAAAGGTGTAACCACAGTACAATTATATCTAAAGTTGACTCAAATCAGTACAGAAGCTCATAAGCAATCACAAGTAAGTAATAACAAAAGGCCTGAGGTTTTGAGCAAATAATAGAAGAAATAATTTCAATGAGACACTTATCCATCTACTAATTAGTTCAGAACAACACAGTTAAAGAAAAACAACTTATGGGAGTACTGATAAGAATTATTAGATCCTATTACAAGAAACAATCACTAAAACTTACCTTGTACACGAGGGGACAATATATTCTATCACTTTGCATTATTAATTTTCAATTAAGTGCAACAAACAGAATAAGAAACAATAAAACATAGTATCACAAACATATCAGTCCACATACACATCATTGTGAAATCATATCTATAATCCCACAAATGGCTATAACAAGTAACTCATCTACCTCAATTCGATCTATAGAAATTTAGGGTTGATGAGGAGCTGCGACCAAGCCACAACCTAAGTTTTACAATTTGAGTGGGGCAATTTAGGTATCTAAATCTAAGGCACGCTAAATAGGGCAGCCCTGCCCTCTTGACATGGGGAATTGGGCTGGCATGAGATAACTATTTTGGGCCATGGGGAGGTTTACATCATCCCGCAAGAAAAACCTATCCCTCGATATTTATTTGCATATAATAAGCCCATATTAATTATTGGCCCAGAAATGAAAATGTATAGCTTATGCACCGTACAGAAAACAAAATCATTAAGATTTTAAATTTGCAGAAACCACCAAAAAAGAAATGTATGTTGTTAAATACAAGAAATGTACTTGTATAAAATAAGATATCTAATTTGAACTGATAGTAATTAAAATACAGCTTTAACTGGATAAAATAATATATATTACTTCGTATCCCATTTGAGTTAAATACAAAGCTAAACTCCACTAAGCAGCCAGTCAAATATGCTCTAATGATTGTTAAAAAGAACAAGTTCAGCCAAACTAATTTATCACATTGCTTCCAAAACAAAAATCTCCGATTTGCCTCCCTGTGCAACACTCAAGAACAGAACATTAATATTTTCTTCATTTAACTGCTCAGAATACACACCTCTAACAAAGCTAAAGACAACAAAGAAACATGAATTATACTCCATCAATTCCATCTAACCAAAGGTTCGCCAATCAACATTTTCCATTTCCAAAGATTAAAAAGCACCAGCTAAAAAAAACCAACAGTTTACCGATATGAGCACCTAAGTTAAGCTTAGGAAATTTAGTGCTCCAACAGGGTCCTAATCTTCCCTAAAACACTTAACAGTCATCTCATTCCTATTTTTTCAGGAACCCTTCTTCATTCCCTATCATTTTTACTATTAAAAAATTCATTTTCCTCCTTTTCCCCCATTCTAATTCACTAGTTAAATTCAAATTTTTATTATTAAAATAATAACGAGGAATGAGTATAGTGAATGTTGGAGTTGATATAGAAAAACATGTTCCTAAATCACTAGGAGTCCTTATTTTATAATATTTATACGGAACAAACTGAGACCCTGTTGAACTTGCTCTAAAACACAAATTGCCAAGGTGCTTCTAAGCAAAACCCTCTTAAACAAATAATTTAACTAATTGAAGTCCAAATACAACAAAAATGTATCACAAATAAAATACTCACAAAAACATTAAATTAGATACGTGCACAAGAGAACAAACGATGATAAACGTCAATAAATCAAAATATCAATAAAAAAGGTCAATAACTATGACTCTGGTATAAACACACCATAAAAAGAAAGAAGAAAATTTATTATCGATGTAGCTTAAATGCTGATTGAAATCAACGAGTATGCATATATATTATGTAACACACATGTGTGCATGTATGTACAAACATGAATGAAATAATAGGAAATTCATCCCAATTTAAGCATTTGAGCAAACTGGAAGCTACAATCCACAACCAGTAAAACACGCTCAAATACTGGAAATATTACTATAATACAGGAGGTTCATGCATAAAACCAAAAACTAATTTATCACAATTCTTCCAAAAAGTGTTCCCTGGACAGAATTTATCACTCAATTTCCAGCATTCTAGCCTACCAGGTACCCCTATTCTGTTAAAATTACAAAACAAGAACTCGAGGGTTCGAACCTCACTAAGCAAATACAAATCAGAAACGAAACATACTTCCACCAAACAACCACAGTTAAAATTCCTCACTAACAAAAAGAATACGAAAATATAATTTCTTCTCAACAGAGAAAATTAGGCTAAAAGGCTCACTAAATAATCATTTTCCATTTCCGAAATTTCGAAAACCACCAGCTAATAAAAACAACAAGCTCCAACACTAATTGACACAATGCATCAACATAAAAAGTCAAAAAAACAAACAATTTACCTAATTAAAAGCCAAAAACAACAAAAACACATTAAATTAACAACATGCAATAGGAAACAAACACATATACAAATTCAAAAACTCATAATATCACTCAAAAATTCTCAATAACAACGATTCAATAAACACACACACATATATTATACCTATGTAGCTTAAATGCGAGAAAATGATGTAACTCAAACACATACAAAACAAATATGTGTGTATACATGTAAGTATACAATCACGAAATAGTCGGAGAGTAGAGTGAGTGTGTTTTTACCGGAATATTAACCGGAGAGTGTAGGTATCGCCGGCGAGAACTGAAGAGTCACCGCCTTGTGATACAAACATGTAAGTATATAATATTAAATGTTCTAATATTTGGGGGAATTAAATATGTTATAGTGTACGATCATTACTGCACAATTCATGTTTTTTTTTTGTTTAAAATTAGTTGTATATGTTGTACACTTGTACAGTTCTTATATCTTTTATTTTAAGTTGTTTCGAAATAGGAAAAATAATTAAGAAAGTGATTTTATTTCCTAATAAAACATGTAGGTTAAGAAAATAGAATAGTAACCGATGTGTACATATTTATGACTTGAAAATCAGTGTTTTAAAAGTCAATTATTAATCCCAGTCAATTATGTCTCTCCTTGGTTAGCTACTTCTCATTTTGTTCTAGGATTCTTCTTGTTCGTAGGTCATTTGTGCACGATTAATTATTGTTTGGTGGATTAATAAACTGATTAATCAAATATCGAATTAAAATTATTTTTTTTAAAAAATAATGCTTAGTTCACAAAATTGTATACAAATTTTTCACAAAATGAATATGTGATAAACATTAATTGAACACATTTATAATCCAATTAAAATATAATAACTCATGTGTCACGTCATTTTGTAAACTTTTTGTGTACCAAATTTTGTGCATGTAGCACTACTCTTTTTTTAAATCGGTCAATAATCGGAAAAAATTGGATTAATCGGTCAAAAATCGGGTTTATCGCTCAAAAATCGGTCTTATTGTTAAAAACCTAAAAAACGTAGAAAAATAAGATAATTTTAAAAAGTATAAATTTGAAAAAAAAATTTGTTATTCTCGTATACATAATTATTTTAAATGATTAAATAATGAACTTTCTTAATTTTTCATCTCAAATGTATCTCAATTTATAAGTTAAATCTTAAAAATTATAATTACTTTAATAATATTATACATTTTAAATTAGTTTGTACAGATATATATGATAATTGTATATGTGTAATCAAAATAATTAAACATATAAATATAATTAATATTTATATATATAAATAATATTAAATTAGTTCTGATTAATCTTCTAATTACCTAATTAATCCCTGAACAGTGCCTCCACCGATTAAGTCTGATTCCCGGTTTTTACAACACTGCTAAAAAATATTTAATGAGATGTTTAATTAAGAGAAGAATCAAAATTTATTTGATCATAAGGAAATATTGACTCATCTCTTTTTTACACTTTTATTAAAAAAAATCACGAATATTAAATAAATGTTAGGAATATTTTTTTTATATGAATACTCTTAGTTATTATTTTGAAAAATGAAAATGCAATTGTGACAATAAAAATGAGAATCAATTAAATTTTTAAACGAGTCAAATTTGAAAATAATAATTGTAGGATGAGTTTGAAGGATTGGCTCTAAAATTGTTTTAGAAGTAGAAATAAATGTCTTTAACGATAAAATTTATTTCAAAAATATACATGTAAAAAAAGAAAATGAAGTATATTATAATTTAAATAAAATTTAACAAGCACTAGTTAAATTAAAATTTTACTTTCAAAGTAAGATAAATAAATAGGGATGATACCACGAACAAGGATGAGATGGTAATCGGGATTCTTATATTCTTTTATCAAATAAAATTTTATATATATTTTTTTAATAAAAATAAATTATCAAATCATGATAGGTAAATATGGTTTATATATAACATCATATTTAACTTTTAGTTTTCCGATTTTTTCACAGATGCAACAATTGTCATCTTTACCAACACCTCTGTTAGGCTTCAAAGTCTGTACGACATTTTAAATTAACTCTTTCATTTAAACTTAATAGAAATTATATTTTGTCATTATGCACCTCGCAAAATAATTTTAAATCACTCACATAATCCTTAGGTAAACACAGCGATAAGCAAACATATCAAAGCATCAGGCCGCAATGCTTGGATCCAAGCCACTCTTCTTCGATCCAAGCCGCACTGCTTTGCAGATTTTTTATTTGAGCTCTGTGTTTGCGTTTTCCCCATATGTTTATCTTAAGTTGAAGCAATGAAAGCACAAAATATGATGAGCAGCACCGTGATCTTTCTACCCCAGGTCAAGCACGCTTAACATTGTCTGGTTTTGAATTTAAGTTGTTCGGAGGCCCATTTCAAACGTTTTCAAATATGAGCCTTTTTCATCCATTCGAAGCTTGTCATAATAATTTTCGGAAGTTTGTCATATCTGATTTTTCATAGAAAACACGAATAAGCAATTCAGTCGAACAAACTCTAATCAATAAATATTGTACATCAACTCAGCAGATCAGCATATTTTATAAAAATTCTTCCTAGCTAAGTTGAAAGACATGAAAAACATGTAGTAACAGAAATGGCCATGATTAACATATAGTAACAGAACTTTAGTTTCCTAGTAGGACAGAAACTAGTTATTGTTGTATGAAGTAGTTGCCATGATTCAGTTACAGTAAATGATAAAGTGTCCAACAATTTATTCAGAAAATATTTTTTCCTTAACCATGGTTTTTCCCATAGGGTTTTCCTGGTAAGGTTTTTAACGAGGCAGCATCACGTGCGCATTATTGATGTTCTCGTTCCTTCGCTAGGTTTTTCACCCACAGGGTTTTCCCAGTAAGGCTAACGAGACATTGTTTCATATTACGGACATCAAAGTTCTTCTTCACTCATGAACTTCAGCAAATGGGAGAAATTGATGTTTATCAAATTCACTCATGAGAAAATTCGGCAGATTTATTCACAAAGAACTTCTTACACCGTCATTCAAGAAATTGGTGCACACAATTGGAATGCGTAAACTTCGAGATATGTGATGATACTGATAGTCATATTAAATTGAGGGGGAGATACTTAAATTAGATATTTGGTTATAAATTCCAGCATAAATCACCCAAAATACCCACATACAAAATGACCAAACATTTAATGTTTCTATTTTAATATATTTAATGTTTCTATTTTAATATAATCCTACACATACCATAAAACATTATTCTCCAAATATCGTCCCAAAATATTTGCTTTCGCAATCATTGAACTAAAAATATCGAAAAAGAACTGATTTGTAAAAAAAACAACTGTTACAAATTTCCAATATAGTTTGTAATACGGGCCCACAACTGAAGAATGAATTATTATCAGTGTCATCCAATAAAATAGAAAATTATTAAATTGACATCATTACATTACTATATAATATAAAAATTTTCTTACAGAGTACTGCAAAAAAGGGTTTTTTCCTTATTAATAAAAGTTATTTTATTATTTTTTTTACAATATGGTGCAAACCAAAAATTTAAAATATCTTGCGAACCAAATTTGCATTAAAGTACTTTTGGTACAACAATAATACTATAATATCTTTTAAATTAGATTATTATATATTAGTTAAAATAAATTATTATTTATAAATTGACCCATAAATACCCCTAAATAGCAATTGACAAATATTTCCTTATTCAATCATTAAATTACAAATATCTTAAAAAAAGTTGATTTACAAAAAAAAAGGTTCAAAATTGTTGAAAAATGAGTGTTGTTCAAATGTTCTCACGGTTGTATTGTATACTAAATAACAAGAAAACGTGGCAAACTTCCACGGCTTCCGAGATGAATTAATTACTATATACATGTCCCAATTTAAATTGATCTGTAAAACTCATCCTTTTATCCTTCCTTCTTTTACTTATACTTCATGCAACACATCAACAACAATCTTCAAAGCATCATCTCTTCAAGCAAACATGTGTAAACTATTTTTTCCTTCTTTCTTTGCAGTATTATGTTTCATGCAAAGTACAGAACTTGATTATACAGTAATCTTGTTTTCTATCCATCCATTAGTTGAATTTTAAGATTATAAAAATATTATTTGAAAGTAAATATACATTGAATAATTTGATTGTTATCGAGTCAAACATAGAGAAAGATAATTTTTTTTTAAAAAAATCGTAAATCATTTACATATAAGATTATTATCGAGTAAAATATTGAGAAAGATGGTTTTTTTTAAAAAATTCATAAAACAATTTATACACAAGATTTGATATTCATATCGGTTATTAGCTAAATAACTAAATAAATTTATATAGCTGGTTAGAATATGATTTATTTCATAAAATCTTTTTTGAGGTGTGGTATATTATATAAGATTATTGATATTATAAATTAAAATGTATATGTTAGCCATGAAGGAATGTCTGCATACATCTTATAACAAGCCTATGGTAATTGTATTACCTACTTGACCTCTTAACTGAGGGAACCTTGTCTTTGAACAAGTCAATCTAGATTAG
>PHNY01051900.1:567-11607 GCA_003724115.2 Anethum foeniculum
ATCTTCCTGTTCATACAGCTTCGCAATCTCACCAACAGCCTCTACACAAATCCCAAAGATCACAAGGTTTAAAGTTTGGAGCAGCCCAACCTATCAACTATTACAACTTAGATTATACAATGCTATCATTCCTCACAAAACGATCATAAACATCCCGAGCTCTCACATAGATCTCAGCATCTCCATCACAGGACTTACGGGTAGTCTTCTTCCATCTAACCATGTTTCCTAGCTGAAATAACAAGATAAATAGCAAGAAGTGAGCCAAATGCTCAGCAAGTACCATAAAAGAAACAGTATTCACAACTATTCAATTCGAAATTAAGGGGTGAAGTGTTTGGCATCAATTTAGAAATCATTTTCAAAGAGTATTTAAATTTTCATTCCAAAAAATCATTTTATGACGCTACGGATTACAGCCGGTGATCAGCCGCGAAGTAATCCCGAACCTCGCTGGGTTCTAAAATATTAAGTGGGATCCCTAGGCAGCTTTTAAGCCTAATAACATTAGTGTGAAAGTGACATGCGTCTTAGTCCAATTCACTATTCATCAAAAAACATTTTATTCCTTAACTATAAATCTTTATAAATCCATTTTCAAAAGTTGATGCCCAAGAATATCTTTAAAAGGTCAAAATTATACAAGAGATTTTAAATAAAAGGGGTATTAACTAGATCATGACAGTAAGGGTCAAAAGATTATACAACATGCAAAGTCCCTTTCACACTTTTATTAGGCTTAAAAGCTGCCTAGTGATGTGGCGGAAAATGAGTTTAAATTAATCGCAAGCGCACGATCTCGTTTTAGTATTTATTAAGTTCGTTCCGAAGAGACTATTTATTTTTCGCGAGATTCCTTAATTATTAATTAATCGAACTAATATTATTGTAACTAAAAATTTATTACAAAGAAGACTATATATAATCTAAATTAAACTAATTAAATACTACTTTAAAAATTATTCTAATTAATTAACCAATCTCATTTATTTAATTACGGAAATCTTGCAAAATTTTGGCATGACTCGTTTGTACTTACGACTAGCCAATAAATCACACAACCAACAAATCTCAATCAATTTAACTCCACTAATTGTGAATTGCATAACCGACAATTTCCCACAACACATTTTAAACTAAATTAAAATTTAATTTCTAGACTAAATCAAACTTTAAAACTGAGTTATTAAACACAACAGGTTCAAAAAAATTTGTATAACTCGGCTGATAGATCAAATGGGCTGACTCGGTAGTACTGACTTGATAGCAGCGGAACTCGCCAAATTCGCAACCAGGTTGCAGGTGGGTTTGGGTTTGATAGCAGCGGGTTGGGTGATGGTTTGAATGAAGAAGACGGAGGTTAAGGTGGGGTTGTTTTAAGGTTGGATTAACGGAGAAGAAAGGATTGTTTTAAGGTTGGATTACGGAGAAGGTTGGATTAACGGAGAAGAAGGGATTGTTTTAGTGGTGTACAAGGAGATATAAGGTGGGGTTTGAAGGCAGGAAGTTGAATTGCAGAAGGAGATGAGTCTGGTGTCTGTGTTGATTGGTGCAGCTGCGATGGTGAAGGATAGCAGGGGATGTAAACGAAGGTGGTATAAGGCGGAGAACGAGGGTCAGCTATGGAAGTGAAGGTGAGACGCTGGTGATATAAGGGTGGTTTGCGGAAGTCGTGAAGAAAAGGAGCGAGTAGTTCGATGGTGGAGTTGCAGTGGAGTGCAGGAGGAAAACATAGTAAAGAAGGAAAATGGTAAAAATCAAATTGAAGAAGACAGGGGAGTATCTGAATTTGCAAAAACGAAGAATAAAGAGATATCAAACTAATACTAAAAACGAAATCAGCAATAACATATATAATTTTAAACTGCAGAAAATGAATGCTGAAAATTAAACAATTAAGACTAGGCAAGAGCAAGAATTAAAATTTTATTAAAACAACTAACCAAATCCCGACACAAATCAATTTCATGCTGGAAGTTTAGCCGGAAAAAGGTACGAACATAACGGAAAAATCAAATGACGCCAATATTTACTTAAAAACTAGATCCAAAATTAAGACATCTACCACTAACAACTTGCAAACATCAAAGTAAAATTAACATATCTACTAGCAAATCAAGAACACACAAATCAAAACAACACCAAATTGAACAATAAAATAGATCTAGGAAATTAAAGAGCAAACACACACACACCCACTTGCACAAAATAAAATTCTACACTAACTCACACACCCAACATCAAAATAAACTATTCTACCAAACCTATTAAACTACAATGCTCAAAAATTAAATCTACCACTAAAACTAACTAAAGAAAAATCAAGAACAATGCAATAAAGTAAAATCAAGGCATCCTCTCACCAATAAGGGGTAGTCTTATACTATTGATCCTCCTTTTGGATTTACGAAATTTCATGTGCCAAGAACAAAAGTAAATCTAAAGCTTGAAAATAAAAACAAGAGAAATGGAATTGAAAGACAAGATTTGCATAAAATTAAATAGTGTTTAAAGAAGAACAAGAATTTAAAGAACAACTAATCTAACCCCCCCTAGGGTTCTAGCCTAGGGATGGGTTTAGAAAATATGAAAGAAAGCTACTAAAAACAAGAAAATGAAATTGAAACTAAGCTAATCCAACCTAGGGTCCTAGCCTAGGGGGTGTGATTTACAAGTAAAGGGGAGGGGTCTATTTATAAGGAAAAAATAGGGTTTTAGGGGTGGCTTGGCCAAATCCTATAAGCTTCCTTTTTCCCTTTTCTTTTCTCTTTTTCTTTTTACTCTTTTTGCTCTTTCCTCTTTTGCCCTTCCTTGCTTTTCTCCCCCTTTACTATTTCTTCTATTTTTCTGCAAAATAAAGTAAATGCGATAAATTAATAAATAAAAATACGAAAGCGAGCAATAAAATAGGTATAAAATATGTAAAATTATGCACTTATCACCTAGGGATCCCACCCAAATTTGTTGGAACCCAGCGAGGTTCGGGATTACTTCGTGGCTGATCACCGGCTGTAATCCGTAGCTTCATAAAATGATTTTTTTTTTGAAATGATAAATGGATTTTCAAAATGTTTTATAAGTTGATGCCATTTATTTACCCCCATGTTTCGAATTGATAACATATGAATATTGTTTCTTTTACGTACTTGCTGAGCATTTGGCTAACTTCTTGCTATTTACCTTGTATTTCAGCTAGCAAGCATGGTTAGATTGAAGAAGACCGCTCGTAAGTCCTCGAATGGAGACGTTGAGTCCAAAATGATCGTTTTGTGAGGAACGATAGTATTGTATAATCTAAGTTGTAATAGTTGATAGGGTTGGGCTGCTCCAAACTCTAAACTTTGTGATCTTTGGGTTGTGTAGTGAATTTGTAAGTCAATATGTAAATATTCTGTTAATTTATGTTTTGTATAGTTGGGTCGTGACAGGTTTTGGTATCAGAGCAAAGGTTTAGAGTCCCTGGACAGCCTAAATAGGTTATAGGATATATTATATATAGAGAGTAATATTCGAGAGTGTAAGTATAGATTTTTTAGTCGGTTATTAATATCTTTATATATATATATATATATATATCTTTTGGCAGCAACGTGCGCATTCGTCCTCATCCACTGCTCCAGCTGACATCATTGCTTTCTCCGTGTACGCTGATTAGAGACTCGAGTTTGATAGGCTCCAAGGGAAGTATGAGCGACTGTTGGAATGACTAGATGAAGTGTACCTAGATGTCCAGCCAGTTGGAGATCAGCCTAAGGCATGGTTGACTGCGAGACTTGAGTCTCTGAGGCAGTATGTCAACACTAAGCTTGGGGAGATGCCTGAACACCGTGACCGCTCCAGCCAGTATACCATGCATAAGGTAGCAGATGAGCTCCAAGGCGTAGTAAAGACGCTTAAGGAGGAGGGCAGCTCAGGAAACCCCGATGGTCCGACCCAGTGAAGAAGAGCTTTAGTTTCATTTTCCTTATCCAGTTGGTTATCCTAGTGTTATTGTGACTTTCGAAACCTTGTAGTATTCCTTGTGTTTCCTTTAGAACTATGATGTTGTTTTCAGAATTTATTTGAATCGCGTTGTAACCTAACTTTGCTTTCAAATTATGCACTATCGTTATGTTTAATTTAATTTGCTCTCTCTTGTTGTTATATTCAGAATTTTCTTTCCATAACCTTTACTGTTAACAATCAAACCTGTGCATGATCATATCCACTTTATAATTGTAACTTTGTAACATTTAATTTTTCATATCTGTTTTATTATAACCTCTATTTCAGAATCATGCCACCTAAAAAGAAGAAGCAGACAAGCACCTCAACAACAACCACAACAGACCCCAATATACTTCGAATGTTAGAAACCCTGTAACAGCAGACAAATGCAATAGCTGAACAACAACGAACTCTTCAACAACGATTACAACAACAAGAAAACCCTGAACCACAACCACCACCAGTACCCCCTCGATAGACAGTAACCTTTAAAGCTTTTCAAAATGCAAATCCACCTGTATTTCATGATACTACTAACCCAGTTGTGGCCAACACTTGGATAAGAGAAATGGAAAGGGCTTTTGAGTTGGTTCAATTAGGAAAGAACAGAAGACTGTGTATGCTACTTTTTGAAGGGGGAAGTTATCTATTGGTGGGATTCAGTTCGAGCTTTGGAGGAAATTCAGCCAGTTACTTGGGAGAGATTTAAGGAGCTATTTCTAGAAAAGTATTATCCTAGGTATATGCGGAATAAGATGGAATTGAAATTTTTGGACTTGAAGCAAGGAAGTATGACTGTTTTGGAATATGAGAAGAAGTTTACAGAATTGTCAAGGTTTGCGACCAAGTATGTAAGAACAGAGGAAGAGAAGGCACAGAGATTTCAACATGGATTGGACTATTGGATTCGAGACAGAGTGTCAATGTTTGAGATCACCACTTATGCAGGAATAGTGCAGAAGGCAGCATTGACTGAGAGTAATGGAATCCAGAATAGGAAGGAAAGAGATAACAAGAAGATGAAAATAGCTTTTCATAGGGATAGACCAGAATTAGGAAGTCAGCAAGATAGGAATGTAAAGAAATTTGAGTTCAACAGAGGTGAAAACTCACAGAAGAGAGGAGAAATGATCAGGAAACAGGATAACAAAGGAGGTCATCAACAGAATCAAGGTCAATCAGGAGAGAATAGACCACCAAGGGCTGAATGTAGACATTGTGGAAGAAAACATCTAGGAGTGTGCAATAAGCTAAGCATGACTTGTTATCGATGCAACCAGAAGGGTCATTTGGCAAATGAGTGCAAAATTCAGAAACCAGGAGTCACCTGTTACAAGTGTGGAAAGATAGGGCATATTACCAGAGAATGTAAGTCACCAGGACCAATCAAGCAAATGATGAGTGTAGCAACCACCAGTTCAACTGTACCAACAGAGATATTGGCATTACCACCACCATCCACAGTAGTTCCACAAGCAAGGACGTTTGATATGAAGTTGAAGGATGCATTTCAAAACTCAGAGGTGATAGTAGGTAAACTTTTGCTGAATAATGTTGAAGCTAAAGTATTGATAGATTTAGGAGCCACAAGATCTTTCGTATAAGAAACTTTTGTTGATAGAATAAAATGTGATAAAATGACTATGAGAAAAGAAATGAATGCAGTAATTACAAATCAAGAGAAGGTCCCTGTAAATGAATTTTGCCCTCAGTTTGAGATAGATATCTCTGGATATAAGTTTTTAGTGGATCTGATACTTTTCAAATTGGGGGAATTTGATATAATTTTAGGGATGGATTGGTTAGGAAAGAATAATGCTCAGATAGGCTGTAGATCTAAAAAGGTGCATTTAAGAGCGGGGAATGGAAATAAAATAGTATTTAAAGGTCAGAGGCAAGAATGATTGTTCCTTACAGTTGTTCAAGCTAATAGATTACTTAGGAAGGGTTGCGAAGCGTTCTTAGCTTATGTAGTAGATTCAAAGAAGGAAGTTTCCAGCTTAGAAGAAATCCCAGTGGTTAGAAAATTCCCAGATGTGTTTCCAGAAGAATTACCAGGGTTACCGCCAGACCGACAAATTGAGTTTGACATTAATCTTGCTCCAGGCACGGAACCAGTTTCTAAGGCACCATATAGGATGGCACCAGTAGAAATGAAAGAATTGGAAAGCCAATTACAAGAACTTTTGGATAAAGGGGTTATAAGGCCAAGTACGTCCCCGTGGGGATCACCAGTTTTGTTTGTGAAGAAGAAGGATGGAAGCATAAGGCTATGCATTGATTATCGGGAATTAAATAAGTTGACAATCAAGAACCGATACCCGTTACCAAGGATAGATGATTAGTTTGATCAATTAAAGGAGCCAAGTATTTTTCCAAGATTGATTTGAGATCAGGGTACCATCAGTTGAAGATCAAATCAGAAGATATTCTAAAGACGGCATTTAGGACTAGATATAGACATTACGAGTTTTTAGTAATGCCTTTTGGGTTAACTAATGCCCCTGCAGCTTTTATGGATCTGATGAATCGAGTTTTTAAGAAATACTTGGATAAGTTCATAGTGGTGTTCATAGATGATATTCTAATATATTCAAAGACAGAAGAAGATCATATGCAACATTTGTGGATAGCTTTGGAAATCCTCAGACAAGAGAAATTGTATGCAAAATTTTCCAAGTGTGAGTTTTGGTTAAAAGAAGTTCAATTTTTAGGACATATTATTGGAAGTGAAGGAGTTAGAGTAGACCCCGCCAAGATTGAAGCAGTTATGAGTTGGGAAAGGCCAAAGACACCCACAGAAGTGAGAAGTTTTCTAGGATTGGCAGGTACTATAGAAGATTCGTAAAAGATTTCTCAAGGATTGCCACCCCATTAACCAAGTTGACAAGAAAGAACCAAAGATTTGAATGGAATGCAGAATATGAAGAGAGTTTTCAAGAACTGAAGCAGAGATTGGTTACAGCCCTAGTGTTGGTATTACGTGACGACCAAGGAGAATTTGTGATATATAGTGACGCTTCACATAAAGGTTTAGGCTGTGTGCTAATGCAACACAACAAGGTGATTGCCTATGCATCAAGACAGTTAAAACCTCATGAGCTGAAATATCCTACCCATGACCTGAAATTGGCAGCCATAGTATTCACACTCAAGATATGGAGACACTACTTATATGGAGAAAAGTGTGAAATCTATACGGATCATAAAAGCTTAAAGTATATATTTAATCAGAAGGAACTTAACATGAGACAACGGAGATGGTTGGAACTAATTAAGGATTATGATTGCTCAATACATTATCGCCCTGGAAAAGACAATGTAGTAGCTGATGCCCTGAGTAGGAAATAGAAGTTGAGTACAAGGTCAATACCAAAGGAACTGTCCAAGGAGATTGAAGAATTTTAATTGGAAGTGAGTATGGGAAGGCAGAAGAAATATGTTGTACCTTTACCTTTCAGCCAGAATTGTTGGAAAACATAAGGAGATGTCAAGAGGAGGTCATGAATTAAGAGAATAATAAACTGACTAGAGAAGAAGTTAGCACACAAAAAGATGATCAGGGTATACTAAGGTTTTCATCAAGAATTTGGATTCCTCCAGTGACTGAATTAAGGAATGAGATATTACAGGAGGCACACAACTCAAGATTTTCAATTCACCCTTGGAGCACTAAGATGTATCAGGATTTAAAGAAGAGATATTGGTGGCCAAATATGAAAAGAGAAATTGCAGGATGGGTCTCCAAGTGTTATACTTGTCAAAGGGTAAAAGCAGAACATCAGAAACCGAGCGGATTAATTCAACCTTTAAAGATCCGAGAATGGAAGTTGGAAAATATTGCCATGGATTTCATAGTGGATTTACCTCGAACAAAACACGGGCACGATGTTATCTGGGTTATAGTAGACCGTCTTACAAAGTCAGCGCATTTTCTCCCAATTAGTGAGAAGTCTTCTTTGGATAGATTGGTTCATTTATACGTAAGCGAGATTGTCTTACGTCATGGTGTACCTGTATCGATAGTTTCGGATCGAGATCCGCACTTCAATTCAAGATTTTGGAGATAATTTCATGAAAGTCTTGGCACAAAACTCAATATGAGTACGACATACCACCCACAAACTGATGGCCAAAGCG
This sequence comes from Anethum foeniculum, assembly GCA_003724115.2. Taxonomy (NCBI): domain Eukaryota; kingdom Viridiplantae; phylum Streptophyta; class Magnoliopsida; order Apiales; family Apiaceae; genus Anethum; species Anethum foeniculum. The sequence goes on from PHNY01051900.1 coordinate 8,695, forward strand.
AGTGAACTATACAGACTATTGAAGATATGTTTCGCAGTTGTGTAATTGACTTTGCGGGAAGCTGGGACGATCATTTGCCACTCATAGAGTTTTCATACAATAACAGTCACCACTCCAGTATCGGCATGCCGCTATATGAAGCTTTGTATGGAAGAAAATGTAGATCGCCAACGAATTGGGACGAAGTGGGAGAAGGAAAGATTCTCGGCCCGGAATTGGTTCAACAAATGAAGGAAACTGTCGCATTAATCAAGAAAAAAAATGATTGCTGCTCAAGATAGACAGCGGAAGTATGTGGATCCTGCTCGAAAAGAAGTTAAGTTACAAATAGGCGAAGCCGTGTTACTTAAGGTGTCACCTTGGAAAGGGTTGACTAGATTTGGAAAGAAATGAAAGTTAGCGCCGCGATATATAGGCCCTTTTGAAATTCTGAGTCAAGTAGGGAAAGTCGCTTATGAGTTAGCTTTGCCGCCGCGGTATCAGCACGTTCATAACGTATTCCATGTGTCATTGCTTAAAAAGTATAATCCGTATGTCAATCATGTGATAGAATTCGAACCGATAGAGATTCAGGCAGATTTGTCCTATGTAGAGCAACCGGTTCAGATACTCAACTGGCAAGAAAAGAGTCATAGGAATAAATCGGTGAAATTAGTAAAGGTCCTTTGGAGAAATCCCTAAGTTGAAGAGTCAACGGGGGAATTAGAGTCTGATATGCGAGTTCAATATCCTCATCTATTTTCGTAGATTCTGACAGAATCCTTTAAGGGGGAGAGGATGTGAAGACTGGTATTTGTGATTTCTATATCTATGAATATATGTAAATATGTATACTTTAATGTATGTGTGACATTACGTGTTTGTGTGAATTAAGTTTAATAGTATATATTAAACAGATTTTTTTTTACAAAATTTTAGAAAAATAATTTTTATTTATTTAATATTCAAAATAATTGTTAAAGGTTAGTTCATGCAAAATTTTCTTAAAAATCTTATGTGATCAAGAATTTGTGAAACTGAATTTATAAAATTTCTAAAATCTTAAATTATTTTATGGTACAACTTTGGTGATTTATGAAAATTACTTTTTATTTATAAAAGTCAATCATTTAAATAGTATGTAAATTTTAGAATAAACATTTGTAGATTACAATTCTACCCTTGCATGCATTTTTCCATTTAACTAGAGTTAGGGACATTGGTGTCATTTCTAACCCCACTAACACTTGTTTTACATGCAAAATTACATTTACTTAATAATTTCAATATTTTTACTTAATTACCCTTACTTATTTAGTATATAAATCAATTACCTTTTCTAAATAAAACATGTTACCTTTTCTATTTTCCCCAACTAAAAGACCTCTTTTTTCAAAAATACCTTTTTCATTTTCCTTAATTAAACCACCTCTTTTTACAAAAATATCACGGACAATTTCATTTAATAAAATACTTAATTACCCTTACTTAATAATTTCAATATTTTTACTTAATTACCCTTACTTAATTAGTATATAAATCAATTACCTTTTTTAAATAAAACAGGTTACCTTTTCTATTTCTCCCAACTAAAAGACCTCTTTTTCCAAAAATACATTTTCATTTTCCCGTAATAAAACACCTCTTTTTCCAAAAATATCACGAAAACTTCTATTTAATAAAATATTAAAGTTAGTAATAACTATCCAATTACCTTTTTTAACTAAAACATATTACTTTTTCTATTTAAAATAACAAAATTTGCTCTTTTAACGAAAATAACACGGGCAATACTAATTTATAAAATAAATTAATAATATTATAATTACTAATAATTAACCAGTTACCTTTTTTAGCTCAAACACAATATTTTTATAATTTTCAAACAAAATATCTTTCTTTCTAAAAATATGACAAACATATACATTTTAATATATAATTATTATTAAACCATGTCATTTAAAAAATTTAAACCACCAAATTTTGATTTTTAAAAATTTTTCATTTAAATTAAATTAAAAAATCATGTAATATTAAAGAAAATTCGCGCATCAAACGATTCATTGAAAGTTTTGGTTCAACGATTTTCGATTTTCGGTCTTTTATCAATAATATTATTGTAATTAATAACTAATTAATTAACTTTTTCAAATAAAACAACAATTACCTTTTCCAACTAAAATAAAAATGTTAACTTTTCTATATTTTCCGGCTAAAACATCTTTTTTTTCCAAAAATATCACGGCCAACTAAAACATCTCCTTTTTCAAAAATATCACGGACAACTAAATATCTATCTTTTCTAAAAATATCATGAGAAAGTCTATTTAATAAAGTAGAATAATAATATAATTATAAATAACTAACAAATTACCTTTTTCATATCACGGGATTTTTTTCCAAAAATATCACAATCAACTAAAATATATTTTCTTTTCAAAAATATCACTCGCAAGTCTATTTAACAAATAATAATAATAATAATAATAATAATAATAATAATAATAATATATTTATTAATAACTAAACAATTACATTTTTTAAGCTAAAACACATTATCTTTTTTATTTTTTCTAACCAATCCTCTAATTTTCCGAACATGTTATGGACAATTCTATTTAAATAAAATAATAATATTATATTTATTAATAACCAACCGATTATCCGTTTCAACTAAAATTCACTATTAGTTCAAATAAAATTGAAGATATGGTATTAAAATTATAAATTCAAATTAAATTAAAAAATAATACAATATTAAAGAAAATATGTGCATAATGTACACATCAAAAATACAAATCAAAAATACAAATTCAGAAATACTATGAACTACATATTCTGGTCGATAATAACATATAAAAAATCGTTACCTATTTCTTTTTATACCTTTATAATAGGTCTAATTATTTTTAAAAAATTGTTACCATATTTAAT
>PHNY01052052.1:0-11973 GCA_003724115.2 Anethum foeniculum
GGTACACGAACACGAAACGAAACGAATCCTTAACGGGTCGGGTTTGGGTTTGCCATTCATGACACGAAACACGAAAGTACACGACACGAAAGTACACGAAACGAACGAATTGCCAGCTCTAGTGAATATAATTTTATATTGATTTTTATTGACATTTTAGTAAAATCTAGAAATAAATTATCAAACAAGTACAAGAAAACATAAAATTAATTTTTTTTTGACAAAACATAAAATTAAATATTAATTAGCTTTAATAAATAGTAATTATCATTCTACATTTCTGTTATAATAAAGCAAATTAATTATAATTTAATGTTTTATAAATTTAAATAGCATTAAGAGTGATGCAAATAAATAAAGATACAAATACTGAAAACTGAAAAATTAGTAGCTCTTAAACAATTAAATAATTAAAAGTAAAACTACAACAGAAAACTAGACCTAAGCCCATGACTACAAGCACAGTAATCTAAACTTTTTGTTTTTATAAATCTGATTCATAAATAAAAATATGTTCACCTGGTGAAGTTGTTTACGATATTCATAAACATAGCTTTTGTAATACGGGTTCTTGTGCAAAGGAGTAGCAAAAGTTGTCTCGATCCTCACAAAAATATTTGAGTGAGTTTAATATGGACTGTTGGTGATGGGGAGAGAACAAAGTTTTTATTACATTGGTAGTACAGCGACCATAACTATCAAATATTTGGACAAAATCCCTCTTATGCATATTATATTATAAGGATATAATAAGGATATAATGCTTGCAGTAATCTTGGAAGTTACTATCAAAAATTACCTTTTTTTCCTGATAAGTTACTATCAAAAAAATTACCTGAATGCACCATCGGAAATTGAATATTTATCGATTGCAGTAGCAAAGGCAAACTCCACAGGAGTTGTCCTCTGTACTGCAATCTTAAGATATGCATTTCTATAGCTTGAGTTTACAGTTGATACACGTATATTCAGACCACTTTAAATTGGCACCAGACTTAACGGAACAATTCTCCTAGTAAGCTAGTACTTCTAGCATGGAACAAAATAAGCAGGAACTAGTGTTAATAAATATAAATGTATACTGATATTCATTGATTAATTGATTTTTGAGAAAAGGGCAGAAATGTCTTTAAAAAAAATTGGAACTACTTAAACTAGGAAATATTTGAAATAGATATTAAGTGTTAGCAGTAGTAATATAAATATAGATAAGCACACACTCAATCTCATATTATGTGACTAATTTGTAATATTATATTTATATATTATATAACTAAGAAATCTTAAAATTTATATTATCGAAAAATATATTTAATCCACTTTAAATATACTTTTCAGGTTTTTAAAGTATCTAATACCTTATTTCTAATTATTAGTCAAAATTCTGTTAATTTGACCGTGAAAACAAGACACATGAATTAAGTGGGAGGGAATATAAGAATATGATCTATTTTAAAAACTTGCTTCATTTTTGTGCGATTCACAGAATTATTATTACTTTCTTTAGAGAAATTTTAGTTGCAAAATAGTGAGGATCTTGACGACGAGACCATGTGGAATTTTTATAGATTTGTGAGGCGGCTTATCTCAAAGGCCGAAGAGAATGATAAGGTTATATAAAATATTTGGTTTGATGCATGAGTAAGAGGGATCTTATCCAAATATTTGGTAGTTATGGTAGTTGTACTAACAGTTACGCATAGCTTGTTGCTTTGTTAGATATTTACGTCTGCTTGTGCATATCTTGTACTTCGTATTCCCCACCTTTTGGTGATTCATGATGCAATAGTTATTACATATATGAAAATGGCTTAGCCAGAGAAATGCATTGCAGTTTCAAGCTACGTAAACCACTATGCGGTTGGGCTGAGAATGAGGCATTAATCTGACAAAAAGCGGATGAATGGAAATCCTTTCACATGTGAAACTAGGTTGTGACATAATGAAGCAGTAGTAGTATAAAAGTTTCCTAGTGTGATTGATTTATTAAATTGATGTTCATTCTTAGTGCTGCTAGTTTACCTGATGCCTTAATTTGAAATACATTATATATTTTTTTTATTTTTATTTTGTTTATAAATTAAAAAAAAAAAAAAAAAAAAAGAGAAGAGAAAGAAAGAGTCTTTCTGTAGCATTGGTAATAATACACTGGAAACTTACGACTATCTTTTTTTTCTCTTCAGACATCACATGTATTCTCCTCGGTAAGAAGAGATCTCAATTTCATTGATCATACCAGTGATCTTGGATGGAAAGAGTAGGCAACTGCGTTCGATTAACTTATTTTCATAATACTACATGGTACATGCGTTAAATAAGATGTTGATTTATTTGGATACTGTTGCAGGGGTCAAAGGGTCCTGCCAATTGTGGTTGATCCTGGTTTGTATCTAGGTAGGAGAGGTCAGGTTTTTCATGCCACTGAAAAACGGAAAATGCCTGATGCTTTCACAGTTTTTACAGGCAAACCCTCTTCTTTGTATTTGTATGGATTCAAAATTCTCAGTGATAGACTAATGATATGAATTTTGGAGAGCTTTGTAAATTTTTGCTGATTGGTTCGTGATTTTGTAGGTTCTCCATGGGTCACATTGAGCAGGTCATTTTTAGAATATTGTGTTCTTGGCTGGGATAACCTTCCTCGGACCCTTTTGATGTTTAGTTCCAACATAGTTTTGTCCCAAGAAGTGTATTTCCATTCTGTCATCTGCAATTCACCTGAATTTAGAAACACCGCTGTTAATAATGACCTAAGATATATGGTGTGGGACAACCCCCCTAAGATGGAACCTGTCTTCTTGAATATTTCAGATTATAAGCAGATGGTTCAAAGTGGGGCTGCTTTTGCAAGACAATTTGCAAAAGATGAGGCAGTGCTGGACATGATTGACGAGAAGATCCTTAAACGTGAACGTAACAGAGCTACCCCAGGGGCATGGTGCACAGGTCGTAGAAGCTGGTTGAGAGATCCGTGTTTGCAATGGGGTGATGTCAATAATTTGAAGCCAGGGAAATATTCTAAGAAGTTTAAGGAGTCTATGAGCAACCTACTTGATGACTGGAAATCGCAGTCCAATCAGTGCATAATATGACAGTAAATAGACAAAAAGGTTTGGGAAGCTGCTGTTTCTCGTTTCCAGTTAGAGATACATGATTAGGGTGCATTCTTTAGTCTTTGCTCAGATTCTTCAAAGGGAGTTCTTCCTGAAGCAGAGCACCTCGTTGTTCATATCCGCATCTCGAACTAGTAAGCCAAGGTGACCCTGTATCAGATGATGTCGTCAGGTCCACACCAAAATTCATCAGTTGATAAGAAAAATCTCCCTTTTGTACTCTACGATGTTGTGTACTTGAGTTACATCTGTGTTCTCCCTGTAGTGTTGTAATGTGGAGGTACCAAATCAGTTTTTAACACTGGTTTATGTTATCAAATCTGATTTCTTTTAAGAAGGTTCTTAAGCCCTTCTTAGGAAAGTCCAGTAATGAAAAATGTTGTACAAACATAATTGTGTTTAGTGCCTTGTACTCATCATTGAATGATTGTTTGATGTGTGATGACAGTTTATTTTTTAGATAGTTTTAATAAATTTTAGGTATAGAGGGAAAATAAAATTTGAACCCTAAACTTCTTTAAGAATAAATTGCCGCTTGGAAACTCCTTGAGTCTTTGTAACACAAAAAATTTCGGGTACAATCGGAAATGAACCAAGCAAACTGTTTGATAAGAGTTTAAACTAGATATACTTACTACTTACTCGACTGAGTTCCATGAGATGATGAGTGCGACTTCGAACCATCACTTTTCTTCGACAAGCTTATCTAGCCGGGATTGATTTGATAAAAAAAAGTTCAAACTCGAGTTTGTAAAAAAAATTTAACTCGGATAATTTTTTTGAGCTATAAAAATATGATTTGGTATAATTTCTTGCATGTGAGACTTATCAAACCCAACTCAATTCGATAAGACAAAGGTACAAATTTAATCGGACAACATAAACTCGGCTCGATTCGAACCAACTCGATTTGTTATCTCGAAACCTATATAAAGGTTGTATACACTAGCACCCCACTTACATAAACGGGTAAAACCTCAAGTTGTCACAAAGCTTCTTCAAAAATGGGTTTATCTCAGTTACTCCATCGTGCCACAAACACGCTCCAAAAATCAAATCTTTTCATTCAAAACCCCAAAAAAACCCTGTTTAATTCCTACAAAATCTCAAGAAACTTCACAATAATCCAAGAAACTTCACTAAAATCCCAACAACTGACTGATACAAACACCCAAATCCCAGATCAAAAAAGCCCCAAAATCATTCAAGAATCAGAGAGAATCATCAAAATAGTAATGACCCATCATCAAAATAATAAAGATTCAAACTTTGACATGGCCTTAAACTCTGCTAATGTAAAGTTATCTCCTTTTTTAGTTCTTGAGGTCTTGAAGAGACTTAATAATGCAGGTGTATTAGCTTTGAATTTCTTTAAATGGGCTGAAAAGAAAAGTGGGTATAAACATACAACAGAGACTTACAACTGTTTGATTGAATCTTTAGGGAGAATTAGGCAGTTTAAGATGATTTGGGTTCTTGTTAATGAGATGAAACAAAAAGGGGTTTTGAGTAAAGATACATTCTTGATGATCTCGAGACGATATTCGAGAGCTAAGAAGGTTAAAGAAAGTGTTGAGGCATTTGAGAGGATGGAAAGATTTGGGTTTAAGGCTGAATTGTGTGATTATAATAGGTTGCTTGATTGTTTGTGTAAGTCTGGTAATGTGGAAAGGGCACATGAGTTGTTTGATAAGTGGAAGAAAAGAACGATTGAGGCGGATGTTAAGACGTATACGATTTTGTTAGAAGGGTGGGGGAAGGAGCAGAATTTGTTGAGATTGAATGAAGTGTTTAGGGAGATGAAGAGTGATGGGCTTAAGCCTGATGTTGTGACTTATGGGATTGTTATTCATGCGTATTGTAAGGCGAAAAAGAATGATGAGGCGATTGAATTGTTTCGTGAAATGGAGAGAAATGGCGTTAAGGGTACGCCTCATACCTATTGTACTTTGATTAATGGATTGGGTAATGAGAAGCGGTTGATTGAGGCTCTTGAGTTTTTTGAATTGTCGAAGGATAGTGGTTTGGCGCCAGAAGCGCCTACTTATAATGCTGTTGTGGGGGCGTTTTGTTGGTCTTTGCAAATGTATGATGCGTATAGGATGGTTGATGAGATGAGGAAATGTGGGATTGGTCCTAATTCTCGAACTTATGATATCATTCTTCATCATCTAGTTAAGGCGCGGAGGGTGGAAGAGGCTTACGATATTTTTCAGAAAATGAGTAATGAGCCACTCTGTAAACCGGTACTGAGTACATATGAGATTATTCTGAGGATGTTTTGTAATGAGGGACGATTGGACATGGCAATTTCGATTTGGGATCAGATGAAAGCAAATGGTGTGCTTCCTGGGATGCATTTGTATTCGACGCTGATTCACAGTCTATGCCATGAAAATAAGTTGGACGATGCCTGTCAATATTTCCAAGAAATGATGGATATGGGCATTAGGCCTCCTGTGCATATGTTTAGCAATCTTAAAGATTCTCTTCTTGAAAACGGGAGAAAGGGTACTGTCCTGGATTTGATTCAGAAGCTTGACAATCTACGGAACACTCAGTTGGTTAGTTAACAAAGTTTACAGCTACTTGTTACTTTTTCTATTCCGTAATGATTTGTTGATCACCGGCTTTTATCAAAGCTAGATACAGTTAGCAACAATTTGCATATTCATTGAAAACTGAAACGATGAATCAATCATAGTATCATGGTCTTGTAATGCAATGCAGTTTTATTTACTACATCAAATTTATACAGAACTAAATCAGCTATACGGGCATTATATGACTGTAACTCTGCAAGTAATTACAATCTCAAAATTCATGAGGAGCTGATCGTAGAATTCTGATAAATGTCTAGGCCTTTGTCAGAAGCCTCTGTTCCTTCCTTGTCTGAATTTTTATGCAGCAGCAGGACTGGATAAGTGCCATGAACAAATCATTGCAGTACATATTAGGAAACATATACGCAACTTCATTCCCCGTGAAAACATCATCTGATCTGGTTACATTCACACTAAATCCTTCCAAGCAAGTATGCAACTACATTCCATTATCAATTTTAGCTAGATCGGTCCATGCAAGCCTACACGGAACAACAAAATATAATCCGCAATATTGCCTGCATTGTTTGTCATCACCTCATCAACTGGAGCAAACAGTGTAACCTTCTGATTACTTAAAAACACTAGCAATCAGCGACGCCATCACAGCATCTTCTCTCGACTAGGACCATAACCCTGCGTAAGTTCGTTTAAAGACTCGAACTTAAAGACTCTAAACGAATAATTTGCGGAAATTGTACTTTTAGCAAGTTGGTTGACAATTTTGTATTTCCTCAAAAATGTTTTATATGTAGACCAGCAGTTTTTTGTCTGAACTTTGTACACATAGTTTCTGTTTAGGTCTCAGAATTCAGTTGGCAAATTACCTGTGTAAACTGAAAGTACAGCAAAGTAAGCACTTTCTTTTGATAATTAAAACTCACGCACACATCCTTTAACAAGATTCTAACCCTAGATATCCCGTAAGTGGAGCGAGGACCGAGGGTGATGCCAATAGACCAAGAGGTCACCTGTAAGCACATATTCTTTTTTCTTATATGTATAATTTTAATTTAACAATATGTTAATTTGTTAAAAATCAAGTGGAGGTGAAATATTTTTATATGATGTCATATATGTTGACATACTTAAAAATAGGTTCCTAACTGAACTTGAAAACATCAAACAGAAAATGTGAAGTGCAATGGAAGTACAGTTGATAGTTATAACTGAGACTGCCAAAGATAGTACAACATACTATAAGACTTGAAACAACCTGCCCTCAATATTCAATATCAACACAAGTTTGGAGAAAATACAGGATAAGTTTTAATTCTACAAAGCTAACTTTGTATGTTTTTACCGGAGAACAGCTTGTGCTTAATTTGGATCTCAGTCTTTTTCACTCTCCCCGTTGTCTCTGGCAATATATACAGTAGTAACAAGCTCAGAATCAAAAGACCCTCTATCAAATACAAGAATCTGGGTGGAACTTTTTGTTATTTGGCTCTCCAATACCGCTTTTTGTGCTATCAAAATCCGACTAAAGCATGAGGATGATGTTATACCCAAGACATTGTGACAAACAATTTACTGTCGTTTGTAATCAGCAGTATCCACCAACAATGACATTTAGATGCATTGAGAAACACAGGGTAGGAACTGAAAACTCTTGAAGCTATTCAGATCATTAGCCATTTTAGTTACTTCCTTCTTGTACTAGTTCATCTTGGTTTTGCATATTGGAGTTCTTTTCAAATGTTTACTGATATCAGTACTCGAAATTTGACAGATAAGAGTCGGATAGTACCGAGAAGAGTTGCGTGTCCAAGAATAGCTGCAAAGTTGAAGGTTAGGTTCTCGGATTATATAATAATAACTTCATTCAGAATAAGCAGAAAGGCAACTTTGTGAAAAAAGATTACAAGATATTCAAAAGGGACTCTTAAGATTTGACCGTAGTTTGCAAGAATGTTGAATACTCAGGGGATTAAAATTATTATACAAGAGAGTAGTAAACAGACCTTCATGAACGACTGGTCTCTACTGGAAAAGGAAGCAAGAAAACTATCCTTCAAAAGAATAGAAACCTGCGACATTATATTCATATGATTAGTTCCTTCGCATTATACGGTGCAGGGTGCTTTTACGTATTTAAGGTCTGGTACTAAAAGTGGTTTCACCAACCCTGTCATTGTTTGCTCGTACACTAGTGATTGTATGAGTTCTCAAATCCGTACAAAGTGAGTACAAGTAGCGCCTCATGACAGCCAGAAACCGTACAGCAGCTTCAGCCTACATTTCAACTGACATTACTACCAAACATTTTAGCACCAGAACCTACTTTCGGGTGTAGGTAGCATCGCAAATAACACCTCAAAGTAAGCTTATAAAGGAGAATCAAATTCATAAAGGAGACATTCATCAGATATAACAATAAACCAAAGAACACCATGTCTGGTTCCAAATACCAAGACTGATTGTTACAACAAGGTTACAACGAGATGCAAATTACTTGCTAACATTTAGTGATCAATCTATATACCTCTGTTTCATTGTAATTGTACACTGGGCGCTTTTTAGCAATTGCTTGTTGCTTTGACATTTTAAAATAGATTGGCCCGAGTTCAGAGATAAGATCTTTATAATCTGGAAGTGCAGGTAACTTGCATGACTTCACCTGCATGTAGAAAGAGTAAATGCAAGTGTAATATATGGCAGAATATTCTGGGTTAATGAACATTTAAACCTTTAAGTTTGACCACAGATGTCAGCTCTTAAAGTTTAGGAAGTACACATTAGACCATGAGGTTCACAGAACAGACAGATTAAACATAATCACGGGAAATATTGGTGAGTGACTGAGTTTTAAGAAATCTGGGAGAAGGCTAAGAGTACTTAAAGAAAAAAGAAAGAAATACAAAGCAGAGGACAGGTACAAGTAGATTAACTCTTCAAAAGTGCAATTCATTCGACTTGTCCATTCTGTCAACTTTCTGGTCAAGTGTCTACTGTCAACATTATCAAACTTTAAGAATTGATGCCTATGCAAGACACAACTTGAAATTCTAATTATCATTAAACTTCATGAGCTATTGAGCTTAGAAGAACAGGGACACAATAAACAGGGAAAGAAACCTGTGCTTTTGGACAAATTCAAAGGCTGAAAGTTCAATATTCTTAACATGAAATATTGATTTTCAGATACAAGTATAATAAACCTGGTCTTTGGCCACATCAATATGAACGAGATTTGATCTTTTAAACTTGAAGTCAGTTGGCATGTGCTGCATTCCAACCTATGAATAATAGAAAGAACAAAAATACCTTGAAAATTGTGCTCACATCTCAACGAACATGAGTGTTTCTATTCACTTGATTAATCAAACAAATTTGCGTTGAAAGTTGGTATTGCCAACATGTTAATCGAGTTCAGCAATTAGAATTAATACAGAACAAATCTAGAATCACAGAAAATTGTGAAAATAGAAACAGGGAAACTCACAATAAAAGGAACAGGAGCATCAAGGAAATCTTTCATCTTTCCTGGAAGAACCTGCACTAAGGAAACCTCTGAACAAAAAAAACTAAAATAAAACTAAAAAAAATTAGGAGAACTAAAAGCAGAAAAACTCAAATGGTTGCAGAAAGAAGTCTGCTTCAAGTTCAACCTACTGGAAGAAATAAGCTTTGCCATTGAAAAGGTCGGATTATAGGAATTATAGATAAGACAATAGCTGATAGAACTCCCTGCATGTTTTGCACAAGTTACCACTTCAGAACACGTCTAGACATCAAAATTAAAAAAGAAAACAGAAAAAAAAAAAAAAAAAAAGGAGTCATAAATGAGTTTGAATATAGCAGAAAGAATTTTAACAAACAGCACAGATTACCAGGTTTGGACAGACAAACAATACTTGTTTTTCAAGTAATACACCCGTCATCAAGGTCAAAATCTGAAAGAAGATAATTAATCACATTAGAACATGAAAGTAAACTGTATAAACCACATTAGAATTACAATGACTCTAGAACATCTTAATGAAATTTAGAAAGTAGATATAAAATTTGGTACAGCTTTACGCCATTAAATCTAGTAAGAATGTACACAACGTTTGCTTTGTACTTCAAACATGCTTCCTGAACGCTTAAGTTATTATCTTTAATGCACCAATTTGGTACAACATCTAGATGATACTATAAGTCTTTTACAACATCAAACTGAAACATCAACTTCACATATTTAAGCAAAGTGTACATTTTCAAGAGAAAGTGCTCGACAAATTGCAGCAGTTGTCCATATTGAGAGTGCAGCAGCTTCCTCAGCAGCAGCTAACATCTTATTACCCTTGTAAGACAGGCATGTAAATGATCAGCATGCGTGTACATATTAGATATATAACCAACTAGTCGCTAGAGATTACTCGCACCTCTAAAGCACTTAACTTGTCCCATTTTGTATGATTTAAATGCTTCTCAGTTAGTGTGAGAGCAAAAACAGAAGGTCTTTGATATTGAACAGTTTGTAGATGTTCAAGTGGTTTAAAAGTTATTCCCTCTCCTCTTTCAGGAAAATGCACAGAATAAAAGCTGTATACAATCTGAAGCAGAGAATTGTTGTTCTCCTGTAATTGAAACCACATAAATAGTAAGACGCAACCTGAAAAGCAATAAAGTTACATAATCTAGGAATTTATAGTCGACTAGCCTTGGCCCATTCCAATAACCCATCTTCTCTAGAAACTTTGCCATTGCTGCAACTTAGTTTTTCATCTTCATCCATGGAGCTTACTGAACTGTCAAAAGTACAATGACATATTACTGTAGTGTAAACTTTACGGAAAAAACAAAACTGTAACTTTAATTAGACAACAAAGTATAACTGCGCGTTATTAATCAACATGCAACTTGAGCAGAGTTAAATAAAATTCTCATACAACTTGATATAAAGTAAGATGGAAGATGCGATATAGTCATATATCAAAGACGAAGAACGATAAAAAGACAAGAGTAAATAACAAGCTCTTGTAATTCTACCACCTGATCAAGGATTCTGAATTTGCAGGATCCATCGCACAGATCCTAGGATTGGCACATGCTACAACCTCCAACTTTTGTTCAACATTCACATCATCACGGGGAGTTTCCGATGCATCAGTCGTGTAATCATCAAGACTCTGCAAATTCTTTCCACTTTCGTTGACTGATTCTCGGATATGACTATGCTCTGAAGTCTCAGTGGAAGTGCTCTCTGAAGAGCGATTTTCCCCTTTGGATGAGGATGAAAATAACTCGTCATCTGAAATAATACCCACAGCAGCAGCAGTAAGGGCTACAGCATTATCAATAGGTATTGCAGTATCCATCCAATCAGTGGAACAATCCTCTTTAGAAGGATCATTATTCTCCTTCTTTTGATCATTAGACCTGGATACTGCTGGGGCCTGATCATGAAGACTCACATAATTAACAAACTGTGTTATCCGGGTCAGTCTCTCCTGTGTAACTATACTGCATCAAGGTAGAATAATGTTAAGTGAGTCCTACGGTATTCTGACTTCCCAACATATCTGTCCTCAGAGAAGATTAGAAAGCTTTAAGATGCTAACCTTTTTAGCATCTCATAATGTAATTCAAAGAAAGGCGCTCTTGTTAACACACAGTAACAGCGAGGAGCAGAAGTCAAAACACGACTACGCCCTTCATAAGAATGGGAGTCATGTTTTGAGGCCCCTAACATAGTGCGCGGAGTAGGTGGTCTCTGTACAATTTCTTTTACAAGCAAGCAGACACCATAGAGTGTTGAATTGTCTGCAGCCTGATTATAGGAAAATAATTTATTGTGAACAAAATAAATTCATTGTATATAAGAGGGACTGCTATTACTAATTATCCTGGAAAACAGTCAGAGGCATATTGATGAAAAGAAAGAAGAAATAATCCACAGAATAGCAAGTATCTAGTTTACCTCATGACTAGTTCCCTAAATGAACTATCCATGTTTCCTAAATCTCCAAAATTCAAGAGGGTCAGGCAATGCGAGGATGATGCCCATCCCTCTTTGTAAGGGACCTCTCCTCGTAGGTCATGGACTTGTTGCTAACACAAAATATTATTGTTGGCAACTTTGTCAAACAAACAGTTTTGTTAAACCCTATACAATCTTAGGGTGTACTGTCTACAGCTTAACCAAAACTGCAAATCCTATTCAAATGGCAGGCCAAAAAATATACTTATCAAATAGAAGCATTTGTAACGCACAAATTCTGTCTTAAAACAAAAAAAAAAAAAAAAAAAAAAGTGTAGCAGGAACAGAA
>PHNY01052061.1:11792-24121 GCA_003724115.2 Anethum foeniculum
TGTACTTTTCAACTCTGTTCATAAATTTAATTAAACAGAGGTTTTCAGAAATTATGAAAAGAATTTATGTTGAAGTACCTAGTAACTTCATCATTTAAAATCTATTAAAACTTTGTTCATATTATGCATAANTATTATCAGTCAATTATATATATTCTTGTGGGCTATATTGCTCACCCTTGCGTTATTTTATTTATCACACAACAACAGCTAGGCAAGATGGCCAGACTCAAGCGTACCCTAAGCAAGTCCGTAGGAAACGTTCCTCGTCTACCCGCTAATATCGTGGTCGCCATTGCTGCAGAGGTAGAAGCTACCCCTAGCCTAGACTATCAGCTTTTGGTTTCACACTTATTTGTATTATGACTTGTGTAATATTATGGCAAGGAGCGGATAAACTTATGTTTATTCTTTTGGGTCTTTAATAACTTTAATTGTGGATTACGTGACTGAATACTTATTTCAATTTCATCTCTGGGACTATAACTGGTTGTGGTGTGTGTGTGTATTATTGAGGGTCACAGCATGCAGTTATTTATTTATGATTCAAGATTAAGTATTGATATTGGAAATAAAGACCGTAACGACTCGGATCCCTGACCCCGGATCTGGGGGTGTTACATTGTAAACTCAGAACAGTTCAAATTGTTAGTCTAATACAGAGAGGGGGTCGAAACTATTCTAAGAATAACAAGATGATATAGCTGAGATATGGTCATACCTTTCACGTTACCTATTCCTTTTCTTGATCAGAGCAGATGAATCTTTCACTTGAGTATTGTAGTGCATGATCATAAGGGATATAGGTCTCAACAGTTATCAGAGAGCAATTAAAATTAAGACAAATTTCATGTTAAGAATACAGTAGATCTAAGAAATCAACAAGACTGTACCAATTATACTATATCCCTAACATGAAAAGTTCACAACTATGTAGTTATGCTTTACATTTATTCTAGTACATATGATGAAATCATAAAGCAGAGTTACACAATCCAGGACATGAACCTCAAATAATATCAAAGTAAGAATTTATCGGATAATACATCATGATATTATGAGAGCAACAATGTACAAGATATGTTATTAGAGTAACTCAGAAATTTATCCGAGCAAATCACATATGAATGCTAAAATAAATATCAATATCTTAAGTATTTGCATCAAAGAAACATATAGCATGAATACACTCAAATACTTATATATTGCTTCAAAAATTCTAACTTAATCACCAAATAACATATAGCATGTAGAGCATGGCAATCAATTAGCTTCAAAAACTATGAAATGAATGAATATAGGTATGTAAACTTACAAAGCCTCATAGCATCATCATAGGGGTTGTGAAGTTTAACCTAATCAAATTGCATTTGTTGATTTCCAACTAGTTGGATAAATTCAACATACCAAGTTCACTAACCAACTTGCTGAAGGTTGCTTTATCAAGTGGCTTTGTGAAAATGTCTGCAATGTGATCAGTTGTGGGAACAAAGTGAAGTTCCACAATACCATTTATTATATGCTCTCGAATGAAATGATACCTTATATCAATATGTTTGGTCCTTGAGTGCTGAACTGGATTGTTTGAGATTGCTATGACACTTGTATTGTCTATTCTTCAAACCAAGTCCATAGTCCCGGAGTTGGTTTCTCATCCACAGAATTTGAGAACAGCAGCTTCCAGCAGCAATGTATTCAGCCTTAGCAGTAGATGTAGAAACTGAATGCTGCTTCTTGCTAAACCAAGAGACCAATCTTCTTCCAAGAAACTAACAGCTTCCTGAAGTACTCTTCCGATCAATCTTACAACCAGCATAATCGGAATCTGTATAGCCAATGAGATCAAAGCCCGTATCTTTAGGTTACCAAATACCAAGATTAGGTGTACCCTTCAGATATCGGAAAATTCTTTTGACAGCTATCAGATGTGATTCTTTTCGATCATCTTGGAACCTCGCGCACAGGTATGTTGCAAATAATATATCTGGATGACTACCAATCAAGTAGAGTAGAGATCCAATCATGCCTCTGTAGTAAGTAATATCCACATTTTTACCAGACTTATCTTGATCAAGCTTGGTGGAAGTTGCCATAGGAGTTTTGGCGGGTGTTGAATCTTCCACATTATATTTCTTCAGAAGATCCCTGATGTACTTCGTTTGACAAATGAAGATACCATCTGGCTTCTGACTCACTTGAAGTCCAAGAAAGAAATTCAACACATCTATCATACTCATCTAATACCTACTCTGCATTAAATTAGCAAATCTTGTACAAAGTGCATCATTCGTAGACCCAAATATAATATCATCAACATAGACACAAGTATGATATCATTTTTATGATTTTTATGAAAAAAAGTATTATCTATGACACCTCTAGTAAAACCATTCTCAAGTAAAAATTTAAAGAGAGCGTCATATCATGTTCTCGGCACTTGCTTAAGATCATAAAGAGTCTTGAAGAGAAAATAGACAAAATCTTCAAACTCAGGATCTATGAAGCCAGGAGGTTGCTCCACATAGACCTCTTCTTCAAGCTCACCATTCGGGAAAGCACTTTTCACATTCATCTGATAAACTCTGAAGTTTGAATGTGCTACAAATGCTAATAACATCCTAATGGCTTCAAGTCTAGCCACTGGTGCAAAGGTCTCATCATAGTCAATGCCTTCTTCTTGAGAATATCCCTTAGCAACCAGTCTCGCCTTGTTTCTTGTTACTATACTATCTACATCAAGCTTGTTTCTGAAAACCCACTTAGTGCCAATCACAGATTTATCTTTAGGTCTGGGTACAAGCTTCCACACTTTCTGTCTTTCGAACTGATTGAGCTCCTCTTGCATAACAGTCACCCAATCTGGATCTCCAACTGCTTCAACTACTTTCTTTGGTTCCATCTGAGATAGGAAACCAGAACATAGACATTCATTTGCAGTAGCTCTCTTAGTCTGAACTATTGTACTTGCATCACCAATGATTAGATTCTCAGTGTGAGATCTATTCCATTTTTTCATTCTAGGAAGATTAGCCCTTGATGATTCAGCATGTTGAGTTTGACTAGCAGATCCTTGTTCTGCTCCCCTTGAGTTGATACCAGCCTGATCTGCAGAATCTGATGCTTGAGGACTGGCTCCAAAAACTGTTTGACTATGTTCCTGTGCACTTCCACTGTCATCATTTCCACCTAGACCATTACCATCAGAATCTGAATCAGCATCATGTCCATTTTCATGATTATCTCAATTATCATTACCATATGGAACAACTTTAGGTTCTCCTTCATCATCAAAAAGATCTTCAACATCAAGACTATTTGAACTTTCTTTCTACTGAATACTTGGGAGCTTGGCGTCATCAAATGTTACATTAAGGATTTCCACAACTTTCCTGTCATTAATCACAAAAACCCTATAAGCCTTAGATTCCAATGAATAGCCAAGGAAAATACCTTCTTCAGCTTTAGGATCAAACTTTCCAAGATGCTCA
Source organism: Anethum foeniculum (assembly GCA_003724115.2). Classification (NCBI taxonomy): domain Eukaryota; kingdom Viridiplantae; phylum Streptophyta; class Magnoliopsida; order Apiales; family Apiaceae; genus Anethum; species Anethum foeniculum. The sequence continues at coordinate 15,281 of PHNY01052061.1, forward strand.
TCGTCCTTAAGCACATAGCATTTTCCTCTAAACACATTAAAATACTTCACGGATGGTTTCTTATTAGCCATTAGCTCATATGGTGTCTTTTCATAAGTTTTGTTGATCAGGGTCCTGTTCTGAGTATAGCAAGCTGTATTGATTGCTTCAGCCCAGAAGTAGGTAGGAAGATTGGCTTCATTAAGCATAGTCCTTACGACTTCAACCAATGTACGATTCTTCCTTTCAACCACTCCATTTTGCTGTGGAGTCCTTGGTGCTGAATACTGTCTTGAGATGCCTTTCTCCGTACATAATTCATTCAACTTTGCATTCCTGAATTCTGTCCCATTATCTGATCTGGTAGTTCGCACAGGCACTCCAGCTTCCAACTCAATCTTGTTGATGTGATCAATGATTAACTCAGCTGCTTCATCCTTTGAATATAAGAATAACACCCATGTGTATCTGGAATAGTCATCCACAATCACTAAGCCATAACGCTTTCTTGACATAGACATAACATTGACTGGACCAAATAAATTTATATGTAGAAGTTGCAGTGGTTCAGTGATGTATGTCATAGTCTTCTTCTTGTGTGATGCTCTTTTGACTTTCCTTTCTCACATGCTTCACAAAGTCCATCAGGACTAAATTCCATCTCGGGAAAGCCTCTCACCAGTTCCCTCTTAACCAAAGAATTCATGGTGTTGAAATTTAAGTGGGAGAGTTTCTTATGCCATAACCAACTCTCATGTGCAGAAGCTTTACTGTAGAAACGCATTGATTGACCATCTTCAACAGAATTCCAGTCAACTACGAGCAAATCACCCTTTCTCACTCCATTGAGAGTAAGCTTCTGATTCTTCTGATTAGAGATCAAACACTTCTCCTTCTTGAATATAACTTCACATCCTTTATCACAGAATTGACTTATACTGAGAAGATTGTGCATAAGACATTCAACCAGAAATATTTCTTCAATGATGACATTACCAATTTCCAAAACGTATATCCGTTGTATAACCCTTGCTGTCATCTCCAAAAGTAACCACCGGGCCAGCTTTCTCAACCACCTTTGATAGCAGGGCTCTATCTCTTGTCATATGCCTTGAACATCCACTGTCCAGAATCCACATGACCTTCTTTTGCTTAATGCCTTGTATACAAAGGAGATTAAGTTTCTTTGGTACCCAAAAAAGGTTGGGTCCAGGGGACTTAGAGGTATTTGAATATTTGACATGTTTCTTCACAGTATTAACAGGCTTAACATTCTTTGCATTATCATTGACTGTTTCCTTATCACTTTCAGAAGCCCCAACAGACTTGCTTCTGGGCTTGGTGAAAGGTGCCTCTTTCCAAGATTTAGGAGGGCTTACAGTCTTTGATCTACCATGGTTCTTATGAGCATGCTTATCATGATTATGTGATATATTATGTGAGTGTGTGGAATCAAGATAAGTGTTCATGAAAGAAACAACACATGGCATGCAAACAGATTTTTTACACTTAGGAGATTTAGGCATGTTAGGCACATTATGAACATGAGCATTTTTAACATTGTCTACTTTAACCTTTCTACAAGCATGAGTAAGGTGACTAGCAGAACCACAATTGTTACATAACTTCCTAGGGCCGTTAGCTCCTATCCTGCCATTTCTGCTTCTACTTCTTTTAGTCTTAGAAGTAAAACCTAGTCCAGCATTAGAATGTTCATTTTCACTAGTTACTGACGTAGGTTTCTTTGCCTTTTGTTTCTTTAAATTGTCAAGATCCTCAACAAGAAATTAATGATGAATAAAAAGACTATCCTCATCAAAAGGTTCAGGGGTAGCTTTCTTAAAAAAGGGATTCTTAGCATTTTTAAGAACATGTGGTGTATCTGGTGAATTATTAACTTTTTCTACAGATTCTTTCACTACCTGTTTCCTTTTAGATTTTCTTAGCTCATTATAATCTAGTCCTATTCCAAGTTTACAACTAATAACCTGACTAGATATGAGTTCCTTTGCAAGATTAGCAGAATTAGTGAAAACATGCAACTTATTCTCCAATTCTTTTATCTTCTCCTGAAGTTCAATCTCAGATTCACCATAATTCTTAATCTTTAGTTCCAGATAGTTTGTTATGGTTTAGGTTATCTATGGTGGCATTAGCAAGAACTAACTCATCATTTTTATCTTTAAATTTCTTTAGTTGTTCTCTTAAGTCACCAGTAGTACTATTAGCACATCTTAACATAGCTATGCAGTTCCTATAACTATGACTTAAGGTATTATACTTATCAATGCAAGATTTTTCAGAGCAATCTACCTTAATTTTATCATAGAATTCATGTGAATTAAGTTTAATAGAGTCTCTGAAATTAGCACACTGTTTATTCTCACATAAGTTAGCAGTAGGAGAAACATTAGAGTTTGAGAGGATTACCTGATATGAAGATTGAGCCATCAGTGCAAGGTTTCCATACTGCTCCTCTTCATCATCTGTATCATCCCAGCTCTTTCCTTTAGCTATGTAAGACTTCACTGGATATCTCTTTGAACTTCCAGAACCTTTTTTCTGATATGCTTTTCCTCTATCATTAGCTTGTTGGGCCTTTCTGCATTCACTGGCAAAGTGTCCAACTTCATCACAACTGAAACATCTGAACTTGCTTCTGTTGACCATCCCTGTCTTGTAGCCTGACCCTGAAGATGAACTGGATCTCTGTCCTCTGCTGCTCCTTTCAGAACCCTTATAGCCTTGTTTCCTTCTAAACCTGATGTTACTGAACATCCCTGCAAGATTGGCCATAGTGGGATCTTTCATGCTTTACAGCTCTTCCATTGTATAATAATCACTTGGATCACTAGAGAGATCTCCATCATCCATCTCAGCTTCAAAGAACATTTCAACCTTAGACTTAGGCTTCTCCACTGTAATATCTAGCTCTTTGTGGTCACTAGCAATAAGAACAGTTGTCTTGAGCAATTCAGCATTCTTCTTATCCACTGTACCATCACCATATATGATTTTCCTTTATCCCTGCTCCATCTCGTGAGTTTTCATCTTTCCATACAATTTCTCCAGTGACATAGTCTTGAAGTCTAAACGCTCACGAACTGATTGAGCTTTACTGTTAAGATGGTGTGGCAAGGTCAACATGAATTTCCTGTTGATTTCCTTTTGAGGATAACTCTTTCCATGAATAGCTAACTCATTCATCAATTTGTTCAGTCTTTCAAAAACTTGAGTTATGCCTTCACTAGGAAGAGATTTGAATGCCTCATACTGTGTTGTCAAGATATCAAGTCGATTTTCCTTGGCATCCTCAGTTCCTTCGATCAGTGTTTCCATGGTTTGCCACATATGTCTTCCATTTTCACAAACCACAGTCTGGTGACTCATATCTTCGTCCATTGCATCTACCAAAATCAGCTACAGATTTACATCCAGACTAGTAAAATACTTATCATGATCATCGTACTTCTTTCTGTCTTTCAAAATCACTTTAGTATGATCAGCTGGATATACTTCCTCAATTATATATGGTCCTTTTTCAAACTCCGTACAACCAAAATCAACAACAAAACTTGCTAATCTATCGGATCTGATCTGTATATCGATCAACAAGCTCTGACACAAATTGTTAGGTCCATTGGTCAAATACAGGGGGGTGAATGTATTTGTGTTCGTTTTTCAAAATTAATTGCAGCGGAAAATAAAAGTCAAACAAACATAAACAAGATCCGGGGTTAAATTCTTTTATAAAGAAAAATAACCAAGAAGGTCTGCTTACAATCACCAAATAAAATTATTTGGTGTAACAAAAGAAACAAACACACACTACACCATAAGTGGGCTACTGTAATGCAAGTGTTACAAGCAGCGTTACATTAGCTAAGAGATTTTTGACCTATTGTAACACCTTTCAATTAGTGTTACAATAGCTATAAAGCTAGTGTTGCAAAAAAAATACTGGTGTTGCAAAGCATGTAACACCAGCACTCTTATGTAGATGCAGCGTTTGCTCTATCACTCTAAATTAAATACCCCTTATAAGGATGAGCTATTTAATTGAGGGTTACAATATGTAAGACTTGATGGCGTATCTCACAATAATTTAATACACTCGATCTCCAACAAATAAATCTCTTTAATCGAGAATATTAATTATTGTGCTACGATTGACAAAAAAGCAAGTCGTGATATGTACTAGGGATAAATATCCGGTAGGAGAAATACAAGATGAAAAAAGAATTAAATTTAGAAAGGATGTAGCTTGTAGATCTAAAAATAAAGCTTCTTCTCTTGCTTTTTTATTGGAGTTGGTGTCTTGAATTTAGAGCCCCCTTGTGTATTTATATGTATGTATATTTCTTTGGCGGCTGCACTCAATTCACACACTACACAGACCCTGATTTTTATAACTCCAAAGCATTGCCTCGATTAAGCTAGTAATACTATCCATATAGCTTCCAATACAATCCTTTTTCCCTTGTAAGACTATCGGTAGTACTATGTAATGAACTGGCAATACTATCAACTGAACTAGTAATTCTTTCGGTAGTACTATCCCTTGAACTAGCAGTACTTTCGGTAATACTATCCTCCTCAGTAATATATATATGTATATATATATATATATAAATGAGGTGATGAACATCCTATCCTTCCCCAACATACATAAGTCCTATACCTAAAAATCAAGTGAACAATGAAGAAAGTCCCGTATAGGGAATTCATGAGAAGTATGCATCATTCAAAATATAACATATAACCTACAAAAACTCACGTGTGTCATATACCCTCATTTTCAATAATCTCTTTTAGCCTACTTTAAATTTTCTAAGGCGTACATGTCACTTAGAAATGTGTTTGTTGTACCAAGGCCCTCGGAAAAATACAATAACACAATATACGATCACATGACTGAAAATCATGAAAGCTGTACGGCCATTTTACTACCATTTTACTAGATTTTGGTTTCTACTATTAATTAACTGCACCTAATTGGTACATGTGTATAACAAAACTGATTTTTGTAATATCATTTGATTTTAAGAGGAGAAAATAAGAATAATATCGCGCCATTATAAGAGAGTACATCGATATCGGTGGTCCGAATTTTGGAACTAAAGAATTGAAGAAGCATATTCATCAAACTTATTTTAATTTTAATCACCCCAAAATTTTGATAGTATATGCTTGTCTCATTAATTAAAATTTATTTGTGAAGGAAAGAGAATTTATTTTAGGGCAAGTTGATTTTAAATGTGATTGATTAACGGTTTCGGATTCCTAGGTTTTCCATATTATTTGATCTTATTTGCTAATTAGGTTAATTTAAAGTTTTCCCAAATCTTATTGTCTAATTAGCCTAATTTATTTGTTAGGGTTTTGATTTTATAGTCTATGTAGATCTACCTGTATTTGTTACAGTTAACCACGGTGCACTTGCAATTATTTTACACATCAAGTTTTTGGCGCCGCTGCCGGGGACTATTGGTAATTTTCACTCCTTGATATTTAATTCTTCGGATTAGTTTTTTTTCCTTTGCTTGTTTTTTTAGGGAATAATGAAGAGGAGAAAAGATTGGACAAGAAGATCGCTAGAAGGCCTTGCCGTCTCTTTGAAATTTTTGGAAGTGCTTTTCGATATTCCGTATGATCACCTCTCCTTTATTATTGAAAAAAACACAAAATAATTAAATATTCGAAAAATCCAAAAATGTTAGTTAGTTGTTAAAAACCAATTTGTTGCATCATTCATTCTCTCACATTGATCACATCATCTACATTTATTTTTGTATTTATTGCTTTCCACCTTATACAATTGTGGCGATTGCTGGAGGAAAGAGGTACGTACAATTTAGAATACAACAGGTGCTGTAGTGCATCCATAAGTGTTTATTTCCTCGTTCTTTGTGTGTTGCATCATCTAATCAATCTTAAGGGTGCCACCCAATTATAAGATAAGGTAAGGATTTCATCACCCTTTCTTTCGTCCACAAATCACTAATTCCTTCATCTTGCATTCCCCTACCTTAATAAAATCATATAGACATTGGCCCCAAGGAGTCGCGCTCAATTAGGAAGAGAATCTAAGAGGGAACAAATATTTGAGTATTCAACGTTTGTGACTAAGGAAAGCGTGAGCTTACCTGGTCATTTGGATTGGTGACACCAGAAAGGTGGTTAGCCTCTTGTCAATACTTCCTCCTGCCTGGCCAGTCAGTTGAATATACTTTGACTTGTGACTTTTGGTAGTATCTTATTGTTAGGAGCAAGGTCTAGAATTTCTTTAAGTTAACCTAGATCTATGTTTTTTTCCTTTTGATTTTCAAACTTTTCTTGGGTGTTTACTTATAGCTCTTATCTGCTACGTGATTACTTGTCTTGTATGCAAAGTACTTGGGTTCGAGACTATACATCTAGATTAGTAAGACACTCCAAACAACTGTACTAAAGCCCCGATTAGGGTTAATTATCGTAAAATGTCGCTTGATTTGCTTAAGCAAAGTCTCAAAGCGTCATGCTAAGTATGAAATGGCACTATGAATGTGTAGGTCGCTCCACACTTTGCAACATGTCCGAACCCAAGAAGGGATGAAATACCTCCGAGTCAAGAAATGACCATTATAACTTCCACAAAAACCCAAGAGGTTTTCCTGGAAGTTAGGGGGCAACTGATATGGGCAAAAAATAATCCTTAAGACATAATTAATGATGTATTAATTATGTAAGAAAAATTATGTCCAAGGCCCAAACACGAACACAGACATTTACTATTTACATGCAAGGCCCACTCGTACCCACGAACGAAAGCCCATCAAGGATACCCGTAATCCACATCCAAACATGTAGTCAGGCCCATTCGAGGAAGGATCTAGATCCACCGCCTCAAGGAGTCCTAGTTACCATGAATAGACGACTCCTACTTACCTTCCGTGAAGGAGACTTGTCCACCAAGTCTCCGAATCCTTATCTAATCCTAGGTTGAACACCTATATAAAGGGGCCTTACCCCCATCTCGGAACTACGTCTTGACTTGATTCTCTACAATACAGAGAAACGTAGGCACCTCGTAAGGATCGTGTAGTCTCGAACACGAGTGCAGCCATTAAAGATCTACGCTTACAAACCCTACCTTTAATTACGAACGAAACCCTAAATCTTGTCCCACAACCGGAAGTATTTACCATTTTACTACCTGTTTTGGAGATATTGGTTTTTACTATTAAGTTTGCCTAATAGGTACATGTCCATAACAAAACTTATTTTTATAATATTATTTGATTTTAAGAAGAGAAAAATGTAAAGAATATTACACCACCATTATAATAGAGTCGGTGGTCAAATTTATGACAAAAGAATTGTAGATGCATATTCATGAAATTTATTTTATTTTTAATCACCCCAAAATTTTCACTCCATAAAAAATAAAGAAAAATTTATTACTTACTTGGCATGAGGTAGAGATACTATTTATACAAAATAATTAAAATAAAATGCTTGTATCATAAATAAAGATTAATTCAGTACTACCTAATCTGGGTAAAAGAGATAATATTCATTACAAAATAAGAAAACACAAAGCCCTGCCCCTCGTATTCAAATAATGATTTCTTTTGAACTTAATTTGAGTCGCAAATTTGGGAACCCAATGGATTACTCACTTTTTATAAATGAAATTGTTAAAGTGCATCAAGCTGTATGAAATATAATTAATTCAATATACTAATGTAAGCAAGAACATTATACGTGCTGAGTGAGTGATTTACATATATTAAATTCAATATACGAATGTAAACAAGATCTAGGAGAAAACTTGGGACCAAACTATCATCACTAACAATACCTCTAAAATTATCTGGAATTGGCGACCGTTATGGTTCTACCCTTGGATGTCTAGATCCCCCTGCTCTGCATATGCCCCTTTGTCTTAATGACCTCGTCTCCTAAGGAGTTAGACTTGACCAAATACATAATCTAGATAAGATTCAATAGCAGTTTTTGATGGGCTCAAGGTGCCTGCGAGGCGGAAGCTTTTATTTTGAATTTTGAATCTATAAAAGAAGCTCAGAGGTTGAATGGAGAAATAAAAATGAGCTTATGTAGTGTTTAGATGTTGTACACCTCTACATAGTTTTTTTTTTTTTTTTTGTGTTTTATACGTTTAAACTTGAAAAAACTTGAAAAAAATAAAATCCAAGCCCCAAGGCACACTATGTTGTTAAAAAAATATTGAATTTCTAATTGAAATTGTGAAAAAATAACTATTTTTAATACTTAAATATAAATTAGTACAATTTTCAAAAAAATATATATATATTATGCTTCCAAGTAGAGTGTCATATTAGTCTTACTAGAAATCTGGAAAAAATAAAAAGAAAATATTATATTATAAATTTTTTTGGTCTAATTCATTTTAGTTTTCTTATGTTTTGCCTAACATAGATGGAATTAATTGTGATAAATTGGACAAATTTTATAAACATTGGTGTGACCTAATGGTGAGTATATTCCTAGTCTTAAGTTAAAATACTTGCAATCCTTTGGAAGAAATATTTGTATGAAGTAATGCCTTGGGTGGATGTACATTATAATCCTTATAAAGGTTAGGGGTTTTGAATTGTAGCCAACATACAATACATAATACTTTCACTTATTTGATTAGGTCATTTACTTAAATTCATTAGGTTTACATGAAAATTTATGGTGTCATCTACCAAATATTTTTCAGTATGCTGTTTGGAATAGACCATTTACATATTGATCATAAAAACGTGATTGAAGGAAAAATTATTAAATGGAGGATCACAGGAATTACATATATATATATATATATATATATATATATATATATATATATATGAG
>PHNY01052061.1:27495-41720 GCA_003724115.2 Anethum foeniculum
CCCCAGTTTAAAACTGATATCAGTAGTAGAGTTCCGTTCTTGAGTTGTGTGCTGACAGTAGACGTGTATAATCCATTTCTGATTGAAGATGTGATAGCCTGCAATCAGAAAAAAAAACAAAACCCAAGTATGAAGCACAACAGAGAAGCTCCCTGATACGTGAAAAATAGCAAATCATCAACTCACAAGTCCACGAGGAGCATCAGCCTGGAACTTGACATTGTTACTACTGGAACTTGACATTGTTACTGCTGTGATCCTTGTGAATTGTGGGGATTTTACAATGTAAGTTTGGAGAAAGAAGACACCTAGAAATTATCAAAATTGTTTGTAGATTATTTAACAATGTCATAATATTAAAAAAAGAATAAATAATGTTGGATAGAACAGAATAAATCTAAGAAACAAAATGTTATGTTAGCAACAATGTTCTTTGAATTCTAGTTTAACTAATCTTATGCTATTCAAGGAGAAAAATTGAGAATATGCAAGTAAATATTGAACTCCATATAACGTTTTTAAGAGTACTAGGTAAACACATGCCAAACATTATAAGTTAAATGCTAAGCACATCAAAGCCACACAAGAACTGGATGTTGATAGGTTTTTTGGAGAACTACTTGTACACTAACTGCATATCATCATTTGATACAAATTCTAGTAAATTTATTTGAGCTTCTATATAATTTTGCAAAAATCACCGTAAAAGTTAAGTACAAAGTAACCAAAATACAATATTTCATGCCTTAAAAGCAATCAGAGTGCACCAATGTAACAGAGCAATCAAAATCATAATAAGTCACAAAATTTCAAGAATTTATAACTAAAAAAAAAGTAAAAATACCTGTGAGGACAGTTATCTTCATAACTCTAAAGCTGACCATCACCATCTATATATAACACAACTTATTTATCCAACACGGTATGTCCCAAATGAGAATCCTCTGGTATACTCTTAGTTAAATACGGATGATACCATTCTTGTGTCCAATCATCAAATCTTCCCCAACCATCATTTGTATCTATAACAACATTATGATCATCACTTTTATCATCTTCTGTAGAAACCCCATCTGCATGCCAGAAAACACTAACTTAACATACATACAAACTTAACACTAACTTTTAACAAAGACATACAAATTAAAGACCTAATTAAACACTCAATTAACATAATTATAATCCTAAATTGAGAGCAAACATAAACATAAAAGCAAGCAAGTAGATAAATGAAGCCCTAATTAACAATAACCACCACTACCTTAACAATATATAAACAAACAAGAAGATAAATTACCATGAGAATTGATTTGGAGAAGACAATTTAGGGAAAAAGACATAGACTGTTTGAACTTCATTCTTAGAGCTTGATTAATCTTCTCGAAGCTTGATTTCTTCGTGATTGTTGAGTGTTGGGTGTTTGTGATTATTGAGTGTAGACTTTGTTTGTGTGTGTGTTGTGTCTGAGGAAGTGTTGTTATTTTTCTTTTTAATTTTACTTGTTTTAATTTCCCGGAAAAATAGAAATAGAGCCCAAATTTTGAGCAGTCGGCTTATTTTTTCTTTAGCCCGCCTAAATTTTGGGCCAAAAACTCTTATCTACGGCAATGGTTAGTAAATTCTTTGCAATAGCATGTAAATTTAAACTCCTTCCAGATTTTTCACTTCAATTGTAACGCTTTTTAATTTAATTGCAATCTATAAAAGCTCATCTCTCAATAGTAACATTTTTTTAGAAAATTTTAAATATCTGGTTGTAGTAGCCAATCTATGGTATAGTGTTAAATTCACACTTATGAGATTTACACGAACATTTCCCGTGCCATCATTGTCTCGACAACCAAATATTTGGTAAAAACCTAGGTATGTGGGGGAAATAGACCATTTATATTTTTGTGTCATCATTGTCTGAACACCTAAATATTTTGTAGAAACCTTGCTATGTGTGTGGGCAATAGACTATTTATATAGAATAGGGCATGCACTGATTATAAATATGTAAAGAAGAAATTATTGAATGGAGGATTACATGAATTACATATATATAAATGAGGTTATGAACCTCCTATCCTTCCCCGAAATTTTACCTGAATCCTATTTCTAAAAATCCAGTGAACAATGAAGAAAGAATCATATGCTTAAAAAGTTGTAAAATGAAGAAAGTCAAGCAACGAAAATATAATGAATTCATGAGAAGTACGAATTATAAAAAATCTAATCCCGAACATACAACTACTCATGGGTGATGTTGAATGTATATTACTAAACCCTCATTTTCAAAAATCCTTTTTTCAACTCTTTAAATTTTATAAGGCCAGCATTTCACTTAGAAATGAGTTTATTGTACCAAGACCCTTATAACTTGCCAAACTGACAGCCTCTTACAAAAAACACAATAATATCATCACTTAACAAATTGTGAAAACCTTACAATAGAAAGTAATTAACATTTTACTATTATGAGATTTTGGTTTTTTATTATTAACTTCGTAATAGGAACATGTCCATAAGAAAACTCATTTCTGGAATATTATTTGATTTTAAGTATAAAAAAATGTAAAGAATATTGCACCACCATTATAAGAGAGTACATCTTGGTGGTATGAATTTTGCGACAAAAGAATTTTACATGCATATTCATCAAATTTATTTCATTTTTAATCACCCCAAAATTCACCGTCCATAAAAATAAAGAAAAATTTATTATTTACATGACATGAGGGAGAGATACTATTTATAAAAAAATAAGTAAAATAAGATGCTTGTGTCATAAATAAAGATTAAATTCACTACCTAATTGGGATAGGAGAGATACTATTCATTAGAAAATAAGAAAATACAAATCCCTGCTTTTTGTATTCAAGAATATGATATTGGGTCTCTGTTAATCACATAAAATTGACCCAACTGCTTATTTTAATTCTTATAATGATTTTTCTAGGACTTTTTTTAAGTGAAAAAACATAGAACACAATGAATTACTCATTTTTTATAAATGAAATTGTTAAAGTGCATGAAGAGTATGAAATACAAATAATTTAATGTACAAATGTAAACAAGAACGTTATACATGAGGAGTGATTGAGAGAGAGTTAGTCATCTAGCAGGAAACTTGGAAACAAACTATCATCACTGGTCATACTACTAAGATTATCTCGAATTGGTCCAGGTATGTGGTAGAGGACAGCTCAACACTGTTCTGGTTCTACCCTTGGATGTCTGGATCCCCCTGCTCTCCTTATGTCTCTTTGTCTTGGTGACCTCCCTCTCCTAAGTGTTGAAATAATAATTTTAACTATTACTACATGCATTACATGTTTATAGATTTATCTAGTGTGTCTTTGAAAGACTTACACTTAAGTAAGAGTCTTTTGAAGTTTAGCATTTAACTCAATATCTAGATCTTTCTATGAAGTCCTATATAAAACCATGTAATATGTCATTTGAAAATTGAGTAAGAAATTTTATGTTCTTCTCCAATGAGTAATAATTATGTCCTTCTCCAAATGTAGGAGTAAGATTTATTTTTCTCCAAATGTGTGTGAGTAAGAATCAAGATTATTCTCTTATATCATTGTCTTGTGTGAGTTTGAGTGACATTCTTTATTCCAACAAAGTGGTATCAAGAGCCGGAGATTTTGGTTGCATTCTTGCCTTGAAAGAGATATGTGCAAAGTCATGTTTACTCCAAAGGAGAACTTGACTTAGGTCTTGTTATGTCCGGGAAAAGCTTGTGGGACGTATAGAAGTGAACATTGTGATGAGCAAAGCTCAAAGTGAAAAATAAAGTCCGTGTGACAAGAATGTTTGTGAGATAAGAACCAAAGATTCTAGTTGTCTTCAAAGAAGACTTGTGTGTTATTTTAATGAAGAAGGAGAAAGTTTTGTGATGCTCGGGTAAAGCCCGTGTGGCATATAATAATAAACACTATTACGACCAAAGCTCGTGTGGAAAATAAAGTTCTTGTACGAGAAAATGTGGGGGGTAATAAAATTCTAGCAACAAAGAAAGCATGTGCGAAGAAGAAGTCCTTTGAAGAAAGAAGACAAGCCTCCCAAGAGGAATTTTTTCCTAAAATTTAAAACTGCTCTTCGAATAGTTAAAATTATGGGATGGTGTTGAAATAATAATTTTAACTATTAGTACATGCATTAGATGTTTCTAGATTTATATAGTGTGTCTTTTAAAGTCTTACATTTAAGCAAGAGTCTTTTGAAGTCTAGAATTTAAGTGAATATCTAGATCTCTCTATGAAGTCTTATATAAAGTCATGTAATATGTCATTTGAAAATTGAGTAAGAATTTTTATGTTCTTCTCCAATGAATAAGAATTATGTCCTTCTCCAAATGTAGGAGTAAGATTTATTTTTCTCCAAATGTGTGTGAGTAAGAATCAAAGATTCTTCTTCTCTTGTATCATTGTCTTGTGTGAGTTTGAGTGACATCCTTTATTCCAACACTAAGAAGTTGAACTTGACTAAATACATAATGTAGATAACATTCAATAGCAGTTTTTGATGGGCTCATGGTGTGTCTGAGGCAGACGTTTTAATTTTGAATTTTGTATCTCTAATAGAAGCTAAGGTGGAATGGAGAAAGAAAAATGAGCTTATGTAATGTCTATATGCTATACCGCTTTATATAGTCTTTTTTTTGTGTTTCATTTTAGGGTTTCCCCTTATATAATACTAGCTTAAAACTTAAATAAAAATAAAATCTAAGCCCCCAGGTACAGTAGGTGGAAAAAAAAATTGAAGTTCTAATTGAAATTGTGAAAAAAATATATTTTTAATACTTAAATATAAAGTAGTACAATTTTTTAAAAATATATATATTATGCTTCAAGCATAGTGTCATATTAGTCTTACTAGAAATGAGGGAAAAAATAAAAAGAAATATAGTATTATAAAATTTTTTTGTCTACTTCGTTTTACTTTTCTTATATTTTGCCTAACGTAGATGGAATTAATTGTGATAAATTGAATAAATTTTATGAACATCGGTGTTGCCTAAGGTTGAGTATGTTCAGAGTCTTAAGTTAAAATACTTGTAATCCTTTGAAAAATTATTTGGGTAAAGTTATGCCTTGGGTGCATGTACATTATAATCTTGATAAAACTTCAGACCCTGAATTGTACCTATATGCAGCATACAATACATAATACTTTCACTTAATTTGATTAGGTTTAGATTCACACTTGTGAGGTTTACATGAACATTTTAAAGGATAAAGGTTAATATATAAACTCTAGAACTGCAGAATAAATATGTGAACTCATGTCTTTTTGTAATCTGAGAAAAGGAAGATGTTTCACACTTTCAAAAAATGAGATTACAAGTAAATATAAAGTAGCTAGTCTGCAACATGCATAAACAACTAGACCTATAAAATAGTAACTACTCCTAGTTTTTCTCCACTACTTCGGTTTATTCCTGAGACCCAAACTAATTCCCTATTGAATGCATGACCCAGTCATACAGGTACAAGCTGATCTAAAACAAATAAAACTTTAAAACTTTAAAACAATAAAACAAGTTTAGATTAATTTTCCAACAATCTCCCCCTTAATCTAAACTTGTCTCACACAATCCTTCGAGCCCGTATGGCTTTTAAACTGAACTCATATGGCTAATAAACTGAGCCCATATGGCTATCCAACTGAGTATAACAATTAATCTGAGCCTCTGTGGCTATAGTTTCCCCGTCAGTGACTATACTTATGACTATAACAATGCTGATTCTTCATCCTCGATGACTGCAATGTTTACTTCTTGTTTCTTCTCACATTCTCGTCGTGGTTTACTACATTGTGAAGCATCATGTCGCAAAGTGTTACAATTGTAGCACCTTATCCTACTCTTATCACGGAAAGAACCACCTCTAGCTCTTTGATTCTGAGATGCCAAGAGAAGTTGTCCACCGCACTCTCGGACCTGCCTTTCATCATTTCCTCGTGAACTTTGAGTCGACCCACTAATTCTTCGACCGTCATTGACTTAATGTCTCCAAATTGCTCAATATCTTGAAGCTATTGGAAGAAACTTATCAGGAACTGCTCACAAAATCTTTCTCACAACACACGATTCTTCCATTGTTTGTTCAAGTACTCTTACATTGGTCACGATTCCGCCCAAATTCATGCAGAAATCGTCTATCTGCTCCGTTTCCTTCTTGACCAGAGACTCAAATTCCCCTTCAGTGTATGCACTTTTGTCTCTTTTACACATTCAGCTTCCATACACATCACCTTTTGCTTCCCAAGCTTCCTTAGTGGTTTCTTTCTCAGCAATTGTCAATAATACATCTTCTGGCACACCTTGATATATGGCTGCAAGGGCTACCTGCACCATTCTTTCACCTTGATATATCGTCCATTTGAGAAGTACGCATGATAAAAAATAATCGCGAACCTACAAGTACTAATGGGTGATGTTGAATGGTTATTACTTAACCCACATTTTCAATAATCCCTGTTTCACCTCTTTAAATTTTATAAGGCCAGCATGTCACTTAGAAATAAGTTTATTGTACAAAGGACCTTATAATTTGCCAAACCCTCTTACAAAAAAAACACAATAATATCATCACTTGACAAAGAGTGAAAACTATACAATAGGATGTAATTACCATTTTACTAAGTGTTTAGGAGATTTTGGTTTTTACTATTTACTTCGTCTAATAGGTACATGTCCATAACAAAACTTATTTTTGTAATATTATTTGATTTTAAGTATAGAAAAATGTAAAGAATATTGCACCACCATTATAAGAGAGTAGATCTTGGCGGTCTGAATTTTACGACAAAAGAATTATATATGCATATTCATCAAATTTATATTATTTTTAGTCACCCCAAAATTCACCGTCCATAAAAATAAAGAAAAATTTATTATTTACTTGGCATGAGGGAGAGATACTATTTATACAAAATAAGTAAAATAAGATGCTTGTATCATTAATAAACATTAAATGCACTATCTAATTTGGAATAAGGGAGATACTATTTATTACAAAATAAGAAAACACAAATCACTGCTCATTGTATTTAAGAATATGATATTGGGTCTCTATTAATCACATAAAATTGACACAACTGCTTATTTTGATACATTATTATATCTCTGGGACTTATTTTGAGTGGCAAAACATGGAACACAATGGATTACTCATTTTTTATAAATGAAATTGTTAAAGTGCGTGAAGCAGTATGAAATACAAATAATTTAATATACAAATGTAAACAAGAACGTTATACATGCCGAGTGATTGAGAGAGAGAGTTAGTCACCTGGGAGGAAACTTGGAAACAAACTATCATCACTAGTAATACTACTAAGATTATCCGAATTGGTCCAGTATGGGTATGTGGTAGAGGACAGCTGACCACTGTTCTGGTTCTACCCTTGGATGTCTGGATCCCCCTGCTTTACTTATGCCTCTTTGTCTTGGTGACCTCGCTCTCCTAAGAAGTTGGACTTGACTAAATATAAAATCTAGATAACATTCAATAGCAGTTTTTATGAGCTCATGGTGTGTGAAGCTGAAGTTTTTATTTTGAATTCTGTATCACTAATAGAAGCTGTGGTGGAATGGAGAAAGAAAATTGAGCTTATGTAATATCTATATGCTATACACCTTTATATAATTTTTTTGTGTTTCATTTAGGTTTCCCGCTTATATTATACTAGCTTAAAACTTGAAAAAAAATAAGATCTAAGCACCAAGGTACACTAGGTGAAAAAAAATGAAGTTTAAATTAAAAATGTGAAGAAAATTTATTTTTAATACTTAAATATTAAGTAATACAATTTTTTAAAAATATATATTATGCTTTCAAGCATAATGTCATACTAGTCTTACTAGAACTGAGGGAAAAAATAAAAAGAAATATAGCATTATAAAATTTTTTGGTCTTTCATTTTACTTTTCTTATGTTTTGCCTAACAGATGGAATTAATTGTGATAAATTGGATAAATTTTATAAACATCGATGTTGCCTAATGTTGAGTATGTTCAGAGTCTTAAGTTAAAATACTTGCAATCTTTTAAAAAACTACTTGTGTAAAGTTATGCCTTGGGTGGATGTACATTATAATGTTTATAAAACTCTAGACTGTGAATTGTACCTATATGCAACATACAATATGTAATACTTTCACTTAATTTGATTATGTCATTTACTTAAATTCACACTTGTGAGGTATACATGAACATTTGTGGTGTCATCATTGTCTGAACAACCAAATATTTAGTAGAAACCTAGGTATACATGTGAGCAATAAACCATTTATATTCCTAGTCATCATTGCCTAAATAACCAAATATTTTGTAGAAAATAGGTATGGGTGTGGGCAATAGACCATTTATATAGAATGGAACATGCACTGATCATAAAAACTTAACTGAAGGAGAAATTATTGCATGGAGGATCACATGAATTACATATATATATATATGAGGTTATGAACCTCCTATCCTTCCCTAACATTTTACGTGAATCCTATGCCTAAAAATCTAGTGAACATTGAAGAAAGATTCATATGCCTAATAATGTGTAAATTGAAGAAACTCAAGCACAAAAAATATAATGAATTCATGAGAAATACGCATCATAAAAAATCGAATCCCTAACCTACAAGTACTCAAATGGATATTACTAAACCCTCATTTTCAATAATCCCTTTTTCACCTCTTTAAATTTTATAAGGCCATCATGTCACTTAGAAATCGGTTTATTTTACCAAGGCCCTTCTAACTTTCCAAACTGACAGCCTCTTACATAAAAACACAATAATATCATCACTTGACAAATTGTGAAAACCTTACAATATGAAGTAATTGCCATTTTACTATTACAAGATTTTGGTTTTTTATTATTAACTTCAGGTAATAGGAACATGTCCATAACAAAACTGATTTCTGTAATATTATTTGATTTTAAGTTTAGAAAAAATTAAAGAATATTGCACCACCATTATAATTGGTGGTCTGAATTTTGCGACAAAAGAATTATATATGCATATTCATCAAATTTATTTTATTTTTAATCACCCCAAAATTCACTGTCCATAAAAATAAAGAAAAATTTATTATTTACTTGGCATAAGGGAGAGATACTATTTATACAAAATAAGTAAAATAAGATACGTGTATCATAAACAAAGATTAAATTCACTACCTAATTCGGATGAAAGACATACTATTCATTTTAAAATAAGAAAACACAAATCCCCGCTCATTGTATTAAAAAATATGATAGGTCTGTGTTTGTTATGGGCAAAAAGTAATCTTTAAGACATAATTAATGATGTATTAATTATATTGGGATAAAAGGGCCCGAGGCCCAGATACGAACTCGGATAATAACTGGACACTTCCAAGGCCCACTTGCATGCACGACCAAAGGCCCGTCAAGGTCGTGCGGACTCCACGTCCAAACACACTACCAGGCCCATTCGAGAAAGGATCTGGAATCAGCGCCTCAAGGAGTCCTGGTTACCTTATACGAAGGTCTCAGACTTACCTTCCGTGTAGGAGACTTGTCCACCAAGTCTCTGAATCCTTATCTAACCCTAGGTTCTACACCTATATAAAGGGCCCTTACCCCCTTATCGGAACTACGTCTTGGCTTGATTCTCTATAGTACAGAGATACGTAGGCACCTCGTAAAGACCATGAAGTCTCGAACACGAGTGCAGGCATCAAAGCTCTAAGCTTACAAACCCTAACAATAAATAGAGAGAAACCCTAAATCTTGTTCCACAATATTTGGCGCCGTCTGTGGGAAGAAGATGTTAACTATGGCGGAAACACGGAGTCAACCCGAAGAACCAGCTGCTACTCGTACAGTAGCCTCCACAGTTGAGATCCTGCCGCACTCAACATATGCCTCTCAAAGAGGAGAGGTCCCTGTGGTCACTATGGATCCTGTTCAAACTCAAGGGACGAATCCCTCAATCTCAGATCCGGTTCCACAAGGGACGAATCCCCCAATTTAGAATCCAGTTACTCAAGGGATGAATCTCCAAACTCAGATGGTTCACGTACAATTGAATGCGCATGCGCCTGGATTCCAGATGTCCACGACTGTCATCCATTCAAAGACCTACCCTAACCTCACATATGGGATTCCCTACATCCCTGATGTTGTAGGAAGCAGTCATGCACCACATCCCAGGTACATACGAGGCTTGGGTCCTATCCCTGAGAGACGTGGCCCTATCCCTGAGGGACGTGACTACTCTGGTCCTTATTCAAAGGACAATGGAACCGAATCCTCGAAAGAAGATGTCGCCCCAAGGAGGAGACGTGCTGGTAAGGAGCCTGAGTCCAAGGGACATACTTAATCGTGAAGGGCTCAAGGAACAACCTCCCAAAGCATGCAGGATAGGATACGGGCACACGAGGCCGAGATCAAAAAACTGAAGCACGACATGAAGAAGCGACAATCAAGGAACACGACCTCAAGAAGGTGAGGGACAGGCCTCACGTTATAGATCTGGATGAACCACCGAGGAGGAGGGTCATTCATCAAAGGGCTGATCCCCATGACTTTCTCCCCCTTGGAGATCCTGATGATCCAACACCACCGTTAAATGACGAGATCATAAATTCTCGCATCTCAAGGAAGTTTAAGATGCCCACCATCAAGTCTTATGATAGGACGGGAGACCTGACCAATCATGTAAGGACATTCTTAAACGCCCTGTTGCTACAGCCCATGAACGACGCTATCAAGTGTCGGGCATTTTCATAAATGCTGGAGGGCATGGCTCAACGATGGTATAGCCGCCTACCCCCAAACTTCATTGGATCTTTTAAAGATCCCAGCTAAGCCTTCATAAAGCAATTCATAAGTGGGAAAGTCTATGAGAAGAGTTCGCCATCTCTCATGAGTCTCAAACAAGGAGCAAGAGTATCCTTGAGAGAATATCTGAACTAATTCACAAAAGAGGCCCTGAAGGTCCCTGATTTAGATGACAAAGTGGCCATGATAGCCCTGCAACAAGGAACTAAGAACGAGCACTTTAAGATGTCCTTGGCCAAGCGTGCCCCTGAGAGCATGCTACAACTCCAAGAGAGGGTCGGTAAATATATCAAGACCGAGGAAAGCCTGAAGAAGGTTATGACGAGTACTGAGAACTCGGGCAACAAGAAGTGGAAAGCGGAGCAAGAGTATAATGCCAAGGACAAACATCCTCGAACTGGCAAAAGCTCTGACACTGCTCTTAAGAACCAGGGACCAAGGTTCACTGACTATACAAGGTTGAATGCTCCAATGAGCCAAATCTTATTGGAAATTGAGAAAGACAAGGAATTCAGATGGCCAAAGCCACTAAGGGGAGACCCTGAAAAGAGAGACAAGAGCCAGTATTGTAGGTTCCACAAAGATGTTGGTCATGATTGCAACGACTGTCGGAAACTCAAGGATGAAATTGAGTACTTGATCCTTAGAGGAAATTATGGCCGATTCACCAAAGGTGAAGACGGCGGAGGCCAGAGAAGAAACAACTGTCGAAGGGACAACGATCATGATCGGGATCATAACCCACAGCCCCGAGGGCCAGTAATCAGCATAATCTCCGGAGGCCCAACAGCGACCGAGACAACCAAGAGTTCTCGGAGAGATTATGCCCAACAAGTGATGAAGATAGTCGGAGAAGCTCCGAAACGAGCCAAGACTGAAGTAACACTTGGATTCGATGACTCTGACCTTGAAGGGGTAAAGTTCCCAGATGACGATCCTCTGGTTATTACCCCGGTAATTGGAAATTGTCCGGTCAAACGAATCCTTGTAGACAACGGAGCCTCGGTGAACATTCTCATTCACGACGCGTTCCTGAAGTTGGGATACAATGACTCTCAGCTGACCCCTTCAGACGTACCCATCTATGGGTTCAACGGAGTGGAGTCGAAAGTTGAGGGACTGATTTTAAGTTCCCATGACTACAACGCAAGGCATCGTCAAGGCATCGTCCACTTACAACGCAATCCTCGAAAGGACAGGACTACATGTATTCAAGGCTGTGCCTTCGACATAGCACATAGAGGGAAACTAAGGATGTACTAAGGCCCGATGGAACTGGGGGGGGGGGTAGGTATTCCAAATAGAAGATATGGTTGTCTGAGAAAACGTGGAGCGTAGAGGGAAACTAGCTCAAGACTTGGTCCCGATCTTCCTAGACCTCCTAGACCTGGACAAGGTCACCTACATTGGGGCGTCTTTGAAAGAACCCCTGAAGGGCCGATTGATTGGATTCTTACAAGAAAACAACGATGTATTTGCTTGGACGGCAGCTGATATGCCCGGGATTGACCCCGAACTTATAACTCACAAACTGAACGTCAATCCAACACGGAAGGCGGTCAAACAAAAGAAGAGGACTTATGCTGCGGATAGGCTGGAAGCTATTAAGCAAGAAGTCGAGAAGCTCTTGGAAGCTTGATTCATTGAAGAAGTCCAATTCCCTAAATGGTTGGCAAACCCTATCATGGTCAAGAAAGCCAACGGAAAATGGAGGATGCACTACTAGAAAAAAGGGCTTAGACATCGGTTTATAGCCGATGTCTTTTGAAAATCCAACCGATGTCTTTGCATGTGATGTAAAAAGTATGGGCATTAGACATCAGTCTCTAGCCGATGTCTAATACTAATATAGACATCAGTTTTCATTAAAAATCTGATGTGATTTACTTCATATTACATCTTGATAATGATTTAAATCCTGTTATAATATGAAATTTCTATCATTTTAAACATATTATATACACAATAAAATGAGACACTAACATCAAATTGTTCAACTGATGTGTAACATAAAATTTAACATCGGTACTTTATAATTGTGACGTAGTATACTCCATTTGACATCAGCGTTAGAAATAAATTGATGTCAATGTGTCTATTTTACATCAGTTTTTCGTTTGACAAATGTCTATGTATCTGTTTTGCATCAGTTCCGTAATAGAAGTATGATGTGTTTTTTTGAGTAAGACATCAGTTCCTTGTATATATGACTTGCCCAAATACAAAAAAGCAAATACCAAAATTAAAAAACCAATATACAAAATCAAAAAATTAATAATATCAAAAATCAAACATGCATTCAATAGGCCAACTACATTATCCAATTCATCCATCCAATATCGAAATTAACTAAATAACACAAACCATCCAATATTAAACTAATTAACTACATAATTCTAATTACAACGATATCAACAAAAAAACATCATCCACTAATCTATCCGGTCATATGGAACAGGTGTCATGGAGCAAACCTCCACAAAAAACCTACTACTTGCAAGCCTTCAATAGTCTCAATATTTTTATCCAAACCAGTAGTGAGGGGAAAACCTTCTGCCCAAACTTCTTGTCCTAACATTGAAGGGTCTTGCCTCTTCACTCTTGGAACCCATCCATGAGATGCAGTTGATACAGCCAACCGATAAAGAACACATCCCTTGATAAATTCAATGTTACCAAGACAAAGAATTGCGGAAGTAACCATGAAAATTGCTTCATGGATATAGAGTCAAAAAGGAAAAAGACAGTCTAGCTCCATAATAAAGTTTTAGCAAGTGAAATAAAGGAAATTAAAAGGTCATACCTGATCTTTCACATATTCCAACAATATAATATCCTTTCCTATTTACAATTAAGAAGGGCTATAATATGTTTTCTCTGACTTAAGTCAGGGAGCACAAGAAATTCAAAAATATAAGATTAATAGAAAAAAACATGCACCACACTGTCTACGGAAACACCCATGATCTCTGTATTCATCTTGTCAAACTCAGCATGACGGTCACTAAATGCAGCAGAGTAAACAACAAGAACATGAGAATTGTTACATATACAAGTATCTCTTAGTTTATTAAGCAAATAAGGTAATCAATGATTTGTGTCTACTCTAAATATATTTTCATAGATGTCACCAAATTAACAAGGGTAATGTGAGTGCACAATTATCAAAAGTACTATGATCACTACAGGAAAACAGGTCATAACCGACCACACTAAATGGTCGTTTATGAACTAAAACGGTCGGTTATAATCTTAAAACCGACCATCATCTGTCGTCGGTTAAAACCTGGTCGGTAATGTGAATTGGTCGTGTTTAAGAAATATAACCGACCATATAGACGGTCGGTTATGTGGATTTCAATTCATGGACAAGTGGGCCCTTTTTTGTACACCTGTCACCACGTGGTAACAAGTGGC
>PHNY01052070.1:335-23688 GCA_003724115.2 Anethum foeniculum
AACCAGTGACAGATCATTCAACAATTTTAGGAATCTATCATAGATATATGTCGGTGATTCATCTGGCCTTGAATCAAAGTGCTCATACTCCTGAGTGAGTATGGTTATCCTATTCTTCTTGATACCCCTTGTTCCTTGACACTTTACCTATAAAGCATCCCAGATCTCCTTAGCAGTTTTGCATCCAATCACCATGTTGGACATAACATTATTTAGACTACTGTGTAAAAGATGTCTCATATTTGCATCTTTCATTATAGAGCATTGATCTCCTTCTTCTGTTTACTTGATAAAATTTTATATCTTCATTATCAATTAACATTAAAATGAAATTTATAAGATAATGAATGATATATTATATTAGAATTAAGATTTTATTTTGAACACACTTTTATAACTCATAACCATCAAATTATCATTAGTCCACTAAAAATCTAGGCAAAACTCATTGGATAAAAGCTCATTGAGTCAACTAATATCAATAAGATCTATCAATGGATACGAAGATTAAGGTACTGTCATTGTAAATACTTGAAGATGCAAAAATCTTACAAGTGAAGTAAATGTCAATTGTTTAAAAAGACTCGACGAATGATGTGATAAGCAAACCTTGACGAATATTCAAATACAAAGCAATCGATAGATGCAAGCGAGCAGTGGACTGATAATTTTAGTAGTTAAATATTATTTAACAATAATTTTTTTAGGGTAAATGAGGGCGGTACCTCGTGCAAATTTTATAAATGAGAAAAGGATATACAACATGAGCAAATACTGAAGTCTAAGAAAATTATCCCAAGACATACCCAGGGATAATCCAACAAAAGAAAAACCGCATAAAGTTACAAGTCCAAACACAAACAAAAAAGAATTTACATAAATGCATTCTATAAATTCACTCTTTACTAAAACTCACCAATTAAAACTAACAAAAAATCACCACCCTTTTGATAACTCCATGGCTATACTAATGATTTTCTTTATTAACGGCAAGAGAAAATATAAGATGAATCAGCTGGCCAAATAAGTTATACTAAAGCAAACTATTCAAAGTTCTTTACGGAATAATAGGGAACTAAACAACCACTTACAATGCTAAAGAATACGCCAACCAGGATGAACATCGCCTTTAAAACAACACCATAACACATCAACAAATACCATTCACTTGATAGACTTCTCAACATCGCAATAGTGGTCATCAACATGATATCAAGCATATAGCACAACACTATAAAGTTTAGAGGAACACAAACTGTGACTTTTAATAAATTTGAAATGTTATAAAATTTAGCAAGATCATCACACTCTCTTTTAGGTTTCTTAGATAACACCAAACAAATTAAAAAAGTATCAAATAATTTAACAAATCCAACAAATCTCGAGAAAATTGATGCTTTAAACCAGTAGCAGATTGCAACCCGCAACCCTCAACTATCCAGATTAACATGAAGCACACCATTATTGGTATCTTTCTGGATTGAAGGCAGTTTCCAAGCTATGTTCCACCTATTTAGCGTATGATAGATATTTTGATTATTTCTATTTTTCAAGCTAAGCATTTTCATTCGAACATCGATTTTCTTATACACTTGCGACACAGACCTGAATTGCTTTTGAAATAATTGAATATTCCTTTCCTGCCGAATAACGTACACCATACTTGCAAAAGCAATCTTGTCAACAACATTTACCAGAGTTTTGTTCTTCCCCTCTCTAGCAGCTAATGACAATATTGCCAGCAAATTTAAATGATAAAGAATTTCCACTCATTTATCTTCAAAAAAATTGCATAGCTCTTTACTAAATTGACATTGAAAAAATAAATGATCAAAAAAATGTACTTGACTTTGACAGAAAGATCACTTCATTTTCTCATATATTTGCCAAAATTACAGCCTATCTTGAATCAGTAATCCGTATCTCACTGTTACACAAAGAATAAAAGCATGTTTCAGTATTGTATTAGAGAACCACACTAGTTTGAACCACTCAAATTTAGTATGCAATTCTCGAAAATCAGCCCAGTCATTGCTATCAATTGAAAGTAAGACAAAATGACATGAAATATTTTGTATAGTTCACATGCATCTTGGTAATTAAGTATGACTTACGCGACTTAGTCATTTCTCGAATAGAGAAGTACGTACAAGATTTAAAAATAGCACTTAAACAAATTTGAGACATAATAATTTTTAAATATGATGATACTAGAAGAATGTGCATGTAGACAAGCCTATCACTTTTGTTTATTTGTTTTATCTATATAAATAAGTTAGACATGTAAAACAAAAGTAAATATTGAAAGCGTTGCAACAGTGATCATCAATTTCAGTTTGTTTTGGGCTTTTAGAAACTGAAAATGGCGGATTTAAATGCTCATTTCGTTGACAATGGAAAATTAGGTTTTCGGGAAACGGTGTTATTGCAATAACAAGTAATTAGCAAATTGTTTAAAAATAAAAATAGTTAAATTTGTATTCAACCTTGTGTTTTACAAACTAATCACTAATTATGTAAAAAAATTAATTGCTAATTATGTAGAATTTAAGTTATGGGTCTATTATTTACTCGTGCAAAATTCTGAATTTAACATCATATTTTATTTTACTTTTACTAGATTTGAGATGTCTTATGTGCGTAAAATGTTAAACTTGATAAATAAATATAAATTATTTATTTAGAAAAATAATAGAATTCAAATATTAAATCAAAGTCTTAAATATTTATGATCCTTACTTGTAGTATTAAATTTGAACCCGCTTGAATATTTCACCCGCCTATTACAATTTTAAGGTAAATTTTTTAAATTTGCAGACAAGAGATAAGAACAAAATGAATATTTTACTTTTAATCAATATGTGTGCTATCTAAACCGTTCCGAAAGATGATAAAATACATGAATCTTTTGTGATTTCTCCAAATGTATAATTACTTTCGATAACTAATTTTATGATTAAAAAGCTATGATTTTTACATAAGTTGGATATATATTTATGTGCAAATTTTGGCGGCATGTTTACTTTAATATTGATCAAATTTTTGTACTTTTAGTTAGATACGTATTTATATACACATTTCGCGGCATGTTCGTATTAACATAGATCAAATTTTTGTAGTTGCAATAAGATACGTATTCATGTAAAAATTTCGGCAACATGTTCGTTTTAACATTAATCAAATTTTTGTACTTTTAGTTAGATATGTATTTATATACACATTTCGACGACATGTTTGTGTTAACATTGATCAAGTTTTTGTACTTGTAGTAAGATATATATTCGTGTACAAATTTCGGCGACATGTTCGGTTTAACATCGATCAATTTTTTGTACTTTTAGGGGTCATTTGTAAAATCTGAATCATATTTTCTGGACGATTAAAATTTCTGAACGAGTACTAATCTGAATGATGGATGAAAAATCGTTTGGTAAATAAAATTCAAAATTTCTGGATGATAATTTTTAATTTATTATACCCTTTAAATATTAACAATAATTATTTGTATATTAATCCTAATATTGATATAACATATCATATGGATAATAAAAATAAGTATAAAATGTAAATACATATTTTAACTAAATATTGTCTATTATAAAATATAAATATTTAAAATAATTAATATATAGTACATAATATTAATTTAATACTTTTTAAGTAAATCAATAATATAAATAATTATTTATGTTGTTTCAAAAAGAATATGATTATATTATGCTTTGAAACCAACGTCTATGACTAAAGATCATCGAAGAAGTAATAAGGGCATTATCATGAACCATCCAGCTGAAAGTTATAGAAAGAAGCGTCCAGCTAAATTTTTTAGTCGTCCAGATGATTAATAATTTTATCAAACAACCTGGATATGTGACCGTGCTCGTTCAGTTCTTTTGGTGTGGTTCGGGGGTTAACAAATGACCCCTTAGTTAGATACATATTTATGTTCAAAGTTCGACGGCATGTTCGTTTTAATATCGATCAAATTTTTAAACTTTTAGTTAGATATTTATTTATGTTAAATTTCAGCGACATGTTCGTTTTAACATCGATCAAATTCTTGTACTTTTAGTTAGATATGTACTTATGTACAAATTTCGGTTGCATGTTCTTTTTAACATCGATCAAATTTCTATACTTTTAGTTAGATATATATTTATGTACAAATTTAGGTTGCATGTTCGTTTTAACATCGATCAACTTTTTGTACTTTTATTTAGATTCGTATTTATGCACAAATTTTGGCAGCATGTTCGTTTTAATATCAATCAAAATTTTATTTATATATGTATTTATATACATATTTTAGCGGCATGTTCGTTTTAACATCAATCAATTTTCTGTAGTTTTAGTTAGATATGTATTTATGTACAAATTTCCGCGGCATGTTCATTTTAACATCGATCAATTTTTTGTACGTTTTAGTTAGACATGTATTTATGTACAAATTTTGGCGGCATGTTCATTTTAACATAGATCAATTTTTTCTACATTTTAGTTAGACTTGCATTTATGTACAAATTTCGGCGGCATGTTCATTTTAACATCGATCAATTTTTTGTACATTTTGTTTGATGAGTA
Organism: Anethum foeniculum; assembly: GCA_003724115.2. Classification (NCBI taxonomy): domain Eukaryota; kingdom Viridiplantae; phylum Streptophyta; class Magnoliopsida; order Apiales; family Apiaceae; genus Anethum; species Anethum foeniculum. The sequence continues at coordinate 4,917 of PHNY01052070.1, forward strand.
TTTATGTAGAAATTTCGGCGGTATGTTCATTTTAACATCGATCAAAATTTTGTACGTTTAGTTAGACATGTATTTATGTACAAATTTTGGCAGCATGTTCGTCTTAACAGCGATCAAATTTTTGTACTTTTTAGTTAGATATGTATTTATGTACAAGTTTCGACAGCATGTTCATTTTAACATCGATCAATTTTTTGTTCGTTTTAGTTAGACATGTATTTATGTAGAAGTTTCGGCGGCATATTCATTTTAACATGGATCAATTTTTTGTACGTTTTAGTTAGACATGTATTTATTTAGAAATTTCGGCGGCATATTTATTTTAACATCGATCAAAATTTAGTACTTTTAGTTAAATACATATTTATGTATAAATTTTGATTGCATATTTGTTCTAACATCAATCAAATTTTGTTAATAAATTTTTATAATTTAAAATCATTCGACTTGTCCATCCGCAATTTTATTTCAACAACATATTACAAACTTTTTAAGACCAATTTGAAATATCTAATGTAAGTGAAATTAAATTGAAAGTAACATAGTCAATATAAATTATTAAAATTAAAAAAAAAATATTATTTATAATTATTCATACTGACGAATTAAAAATTAAAATAAAATATAAAATCATGGTGTACAATGATACGTTGTCCATTTATAACTTATTTGAGAAGATGAAATTCTAACGTCAAAAATTTTCAAATAGAAGTTATAAATTTAGTAGTAATATAGAGGTACAGATATGTAAAGATTTCAATAGATATTCTCATTTATCATTAATTCCAAAAGTATTCATTGTGACAAATAAAAACGTGGCAGTTTCTGAGAAAAACCGAAATAATAGTAACAGGAAAGGGAAGAAATAAATTGAAAATCCATTGTAATCTTAAAGATTGATAAATCTGAAGAATGGATACTGGAATAAATCAAAATCCATAGAAAAGAAATAATAAAAAAAATAAATGTGTCTGTCCATTTTCCCACGTAATGAATACTCCTCTCTCAATCTCTCTCTCTCTCTAATATCTCTCCAAAATCTCTCTCTCTCTCTCTCTCTCTAAAATCTCTCTTTCCATTTAATAAGACACGTCCCCTCAATTCACTCACTCCCCCCTCTTCACTCTACTCTCCCCTATATATCCATCCTTCATTTCTTGTGTCTATCCTCTCTGTACAAAACAAAACAAAGAGCGCTCTAATTTATTTACTCTTTTTCGATTTCAGTTTATTGTTGATCAAAAATGTCAGGTCGTGGCAGAGGCGGTGGTCGTGGTGGCGGTCGTGGCGACGGCGGTCGTGGTAGAGGCGCCGGTCGTGGAGACGGCGGTCGAGGCGGGAGAGGCGGTGGTTATGACGGCGGTCGAGGCGGGAGAGGCGGTGGTTACGACGGCGGTCGAGGTGGTGGTTATGACGGTGGAAGAGGCGGCGGTGGTTATGCTGGTGGAAGAGGCGGTGGTTACGACGGCGGTGGCGGTGCGTATCGCGATCAGACTGCTCCGGTACAGGCGTACGGACGTGGTGGTAATGTTCCTGCACCGGTGGCTCAGCCGGTTGTGCAACCGGTGGTTCAAGCTCAGCCGGTTGTGCAACCGGTGGTTCAGGCGCCGGTTCCGGCGTCACGTACGGAGGCGTCGTCATCGTCGGCGGCGGCGGCTCTGAGTGTTGAAGTGGAGAAAATGGCGATCGGAGGATCGGCTGGTCCGTCCGAACAGCAGCCGGGGAAGCAACCGCCGGCGCAACCACCGGCGTCGAGCAAGGCTGTGAGATTGCCGGTGAGGCCAGGGTACGGGAGAGAAGGACGGAGATGCATTGTTCGCGCGAATCATTTCCTTGTCAAAGTTGCCGATAATGACTTGCATCATTATGACGTAATCATCTCTCTATCTCTCTCTCTCTCTCTTATAGATATACGCATGATCTGTCTCTATCTGTTGATTCCTTGTAACCGTTTTAATTCTTCCGAGTGTTAATTATATTTATTAAATGCCTTGTTATTTAAATCTTGTTTCTTGTTACCAAGATTGTGTTTTTGTTACATCTTTTTATCTATATACTTAATTATTCGTTTTATCTGTAAATTTTGTTGTTGTTTCTTGGATGTATATTGATTTATTTGTTTGTATGATATGGGTAAGTGAAGAGTGGTTATTGGGTAACATTTTCTATGCAGTTACACTCCTGGTTCATGGAAACTGTGTTGAAATTTCTTATTTGTTTACATACATGTTATCAGTTTTGTCTTCATATTTTTTTTTTTTTAAAAATAAACTGATTTAGACTTTTTTTTAGTCTCTGAGTATATTATTTCTTTTCTTTTTGTTCGTTATATTAACGAGGTTTTAAATTATTAATTTTTGTTTCATGTGTCAAAGACCGGGTTTAGTTGCATCTCTATATATTCTTTCTTTCTTTGATGTTAGTATGTGATAAGTTGTTTTTGTTTTGATGTAGTTTCACTGGTGCATCATACCAACATGTAATGATTTATGATATATTTGAGGGAAAAAAAAAATCAGTTTTTATCTTTCTCTTTAATCTCCTGTTAAACACTAGATATATGTATGAAAGTTTTTTTTTTAAAATGTAGTAATTATTGTAAATTACAGTCTTTAAATGATATTCTATTGTAACTTTGTAACTAGCGGTCCATCTCAGTAAGTAGAAATATGAACTACTATTCTTTTTGACTGTGACATGTGATATTAATAACTGGAGACCAAATTTTTATTTACTGATGTTTATTTGAAAATTTGTTTAAATTTAAATTGTTCTATGATATCAAGTTCTGTTATATGCTTTTTCCTCATATTATTACGTAATCCTTTTATGTGTTTTACTTTATCTGCATTACACTGCCAGTTAATTGTGGGAGAATATTTTTAATTGCCTTTCTTCGATTCACTTGATGTAATTCTGTGTAATTTTTTTTTTCCTGTACTATTAAAACTAAATTTGTCACTGTTTTTCTTTATCTCCACTAGTACTTTTTATATGTGACAATCTCTTTGTTTGATTGTTTTTGCATTTTTAATCTTTTACCTTTTCATCTTTTGTATTAAAGATCACAATCAGGCCTGAAGTCGCAAACAAAAAAGTGTGCAGAGATATAATGAAAAGCCTTGATAAAACTTATCGGCAGTCGCACTTGGGCAACAGGCAATTTGCTTACGATGGAAGCAAGAGCGCATACACAGCAGGGCCACTGCCTTTCGCCTCCAGAGACTTTGTTGTTAAGATAGAAGATAACGATCGTTCAACAAGGTTGGTATTTGTATGTTGGCTTGTGGTTTTAGACTTTCAGGCTTTGATATAAGTATAATTCTGATATTTTCTTATTCGTAGGAGAGAACGAGAATTCAGGGTATCTATTAAGTTTGCTTCGCGACCTGACCTACATCATCTTAGGCAATTCTTGGCTAGCAGACAACCTGACGTTCCACAAGAAACAATACAGTTGTTTGATGTGGTCTTACGGGCAACACCGTCAAACAAGTACATAATATATATATATATACTGTAATGATTTTAAACTATGATTAATATGACATTTTCTTTCATGCATTTGTAATTTTTTGTTGCAGTAATGCAGTGGTAGGAAGGTCTTTCTTCAATACCTTGTTTGGAAAAGGTGAATTAGGAGATGGGTTAGAGTTTTGGAAAGGATTCTATCAAAGTCTCCGACCAACTCAAATGGGGCTGTCGCTTAACGTTGGTATGAATTAAGAACTAAAATGTTAAACTTTTATGAAACCATTTGTGTGATAAACAATTTATATTTTGGTGTTGCAGATATGTCCGCCAGAGCCTTTTATGAACCCATTTATGTCTCTGAGTTTGTTAAGAAATATTGTAATTTGAGGGATATGAACAGGGTTCTTTCTGATATGGACAGAGTGAAGGTATTCTATGACGTTTAAATACAAATATAAAGATTTTGGTGTAACTTTGGGATTCAATAATGTTTTAACAAATTTATCTCAATCTTCCATAAATCATCTAAGAATACTTGGCTGATTTACAGGTTAAAAAAGCTTTAAGAGGAATTAGGGTTGAGTTCTCTCATGGGGATTATATGAGACGATACAAGGTGTTGAGCATTTCTACTCAACCTTTGGTTCAATTAACGTGAGCCCTTAAAACTTCTTTTGTTTTTTTTTGTCATGAATTTTCTTTTCTATGAGTCTTGTGCAAGATTATGTATGTATTGTGCTTGTGTTTTTGTTTGTTGTGCTCTATGTTTTGTTTCGTAACTGTGGGTATATTTTGATACATGACATTTCACTTGTGAACTCCACAAAGATAAAACAAGGTAACTAATGTATCCCTAGATAACAAATGTAAGATTGAAGTTCAACATCCTGGTTAATTAGTTTCTGCTATGAATTGAAATCTTCTAACTTTTGATTTCTTCTCTTTTCTGTGTTCTTGAGTATCAGTTTGACTTTTTACTCTCTTTTAGTCTTGGGCCAATAGTTACTTCTTTTTGTCAAAAGTTCATTTTTGATGTATGTGTTCTCTCTTCTAAACAGGTTTAATGATGAGACTGGTGGGACGATGCATGTTACTGAGTATTTCCGCAAGAAATACAATATCAATTTGGCCTATAAATCCCTGCCAGCCCTTAATTCCGGAACTGATGCTAAGCCTATATATATGCCTATGGAGGTTTGCACCTATCATATTTTCTGTTAATGGAATTAATGGAATTCTGCAGGAAAATAACATGTATACCGCAGGTTTGCAAAATTGTTAAAGGTCAAAGGTGTGCTAAGAAATTGAATGAGCGGCAAGTAACTAGTCTCTTAAGAGCAACCTGTCAGCGACCAGCTGATAGAGAAGCAAGTATAATGGAGGTATGAAGATGTTGTTCCCCTCATTATTGAAGACCCTACTTCTAAGTTCTTTAGTATGATATAATTTTGGATTGTTAGTTATATTCAGCCATATTCTTGGTTATTTGCCTACTTCCTATTGAAATTTGTTTTGATCTAGATGACTCGTCAAAATAACTACAATAGAGATGAGCTTGCTAGTGAATTTGGCATTCAAGTGGGGATTGAAATGACCTCCATTAATGCACGAGTTCTTAATCCTCCAAAGGTAGTTGTCTAGCATGTGTTGTGTGTTGAATTCACTTTACCTTTTCTTATTTTGTATTCCGTGTTTCAGACTCAAATTTGGTTCATGTTTTGTTGATGCAGGTTAAATATCATGCCACAAGCAAAGAATCAGTCGTGGAACCATTTGTAGGCCAATGGAATATGATAGACAAGGTGGAGTGACTATTTTAAATTATATGAATGGTTGTGTGCTAACTAAGTTACTAATATTAATAATTTAAATTTGTTCTAGTTTTGGATACATATATAAGCTATAGAGTTCTGTTAGTCTTGTAAAACAAAAATCATAGTCTTTGGTTAGTAGCTTCTAGTTAATCTTGTTATTTTAGAAAACTATCAGAGTATCATTAACCTGTCATTTAATCTATTTTTTGTAGTCTTAGCATTTCAGCAACACCATTATACTAATATATTTATCATGCGTGTAATTGTAGAAAATGGTGGATGGTGGTTCAGTGCAACATTGGACTTGCGTGAACTTCTCAAGAAATCATCCTGATGCTGTACACAATTTTTGTAGCGAATTGGTTAGAATGTGTAGAAGCCGAGGGATGGTATGTCTCTTTTACTCTTCTTTATCACAGAAATTTCTACAAAATGCAAATACGAACCATGACTTCTTATCGAAATGTTTGCAGGACTTCAATCCCCAACCCCTGCTTCCCATTGAACCAGCTAATCCTCGTTTCATTGCAAGAACTTTGAATGATATACACAAGGAATGTGAAAGGAGACTTCCAAATACAGAACATCTTCAAATGCTGATCATTGTTTTGCCTGATGTTACTGGGAGTTATGGTAGGCTTCTACCCCTTGTATTTGTATCCTATGTTGTATCAAAAACTAGTTCAGTAAATGACGTTATGCGTCTCACAGGTGAAATCAAACGAATATGTGAAACAAATTTGGGAATTGTTTCACAGTGTTGTCAGCCGAGACATGTGTCCAAGTGTAATAAGCAATACCTTGAGAATCTGTCTCTTAAAATTAATGTGAAGGTATGTTATAAATCTGGATCGCAATCCGTGCTCTTTAATGAAATCTTACTTGTTGATAAACTATAATGCACATTTGAATAATGTGATAACAGGTTGGAGGCAGGAATAATATGTTGCTAGCTGCTCCTCCTGTTGTAAGAGATTGTCCAACGATCATCTTTGGAGCAGATGTGACCCATCCGCCACCAGGGGAAGACTCCAGTTCATCTATCGCAGCAGTACGGTTTTTTGGTTTATGTTGCACCCCTAAAATTTATTCTGTACATTAAAAGGCTAATCTCTCCATTTAGGTAGTGGCATCAATGGACTGGCCTGAGGTAACCAAGTATAGGGCACTGTACTCAGCACAGGGTCACCGCGACGAAATTATTAGGGACCTCTACAGCACTCGTGTAGATCCCCAGAAGGGGATTGTACCTGGTGGCATGATCCGGTACAAGTTCAAAAACCGCTGTTTGCCTTTGCCTTGATTGTTAATTACACCACTTGTGTTCTTATCTTGCATTGGATTTTGTAGGGACCATCTGCGTGCATTCCGCAGAGCAACGAATCTTCAACCTAGAAGAATCATTTTCTACAGGTTAGGCATGCTTTGTTGAACATTATGCATGTCTAGTTATTAATTATTTTGGGGCTTCTGTATATTATGTTTTTCTCTGTACCCCAGGGATGGAGTAAGTGAAGGGCAGTTCAATCAGGTCTTGCTGGAAGAAATGCATGCCATTAGGGAGGTTAATATGTTTTAATTTACAAGTGACCACCACCTTTACTGTTGGTACCCTCTAGTTGAATCCTGATAAATGGGGTGATATATCTGTTTTTCAGGCCTGCCAGTCGCTGCAAGATAACTATCTACCTCCTGTGACCTTTGTGGTTGTGCAGAAGAGGCATCACACACGTCTTTTCCCAGCAGTTCATGGTGACAGGAGATCAACTGATAAGAGTGGCAACATATTACCAGGTTACATTTTGTGTTTCATTGTGTCTTCAGAAATATTATTCTGATTAGCTTATTTTAATTAGCAAATACTCATGTGTAATTGGTTTTTGGGAATCAGGTACTGTAGTTGATACTACTATCTGCCATCCAACGGAATTTGATTTTTATCTGTGTAGCCATGCTGGTATACAGGTAAACATGTGGATACAAGATTACATGGAATTTGTATTAGATCATTTGTTCATTGTGGTAACCTTCTCTGATAGGGAACAAGTCGTCCTACCCACTACCATGTCTTGTATGATGAGAACAGATTTACTGCCGATGCTCTTCAGGCCCTCACTAATCAATTGACCTATACGTAGGTTTCTTACTTTTCATCAGTTAACTAATAATTCTACACACTGTAGTTGTACATTATATACCACACTGGCTCATATCTTATTTCTTTTTTCAGGTATGCAAGATGCACACGTTCTGTTTCAATTGGTATGTTTGTCACTTAATTGGCGGTTTAACCACCATCTAGTTTTCTTATCTGTATATAACCAGCCGTGCTTGACTTTTTTTTAAAAAAATGTTTTGTAGTTCCCCCAGCCTATTATGCACATCTGACTGCATTCAGGGCCCGCTACTATATGGAAGGAACTGCGTCAGATGGGGACTCGAGTAGTGAAGCTAGAGCTACCAGGGAGGGGATTGCAGCTGTGCGGGCTGTTCCTGCTGCCAGAGACAATGTGACCGATGTCATGTTTTACTGCTAAGGAGATTGAAAGAGTTTGCAGAATGTCAACTATATTTTGTGAAGTTGGGAATATCTTATGTCTTTTAGCTATGAACTTTAGTCTATAAAGATGGGGCAAGAAAAACTAGTTTTTGTTTTTGTTTTTGTTCAATTGCAGTATTGACTGCTAAAGGCTCTTCCCGGTATGGATTCTAATCATGTTTGTGGAATAAACAAGTTTCTTTTGCTTAAATTTTTGGAATTCGTCAAATGATATTTAATGTGGAGTGTTAACATCATCGGTTTTTATTTAAGGCAGTTGTGCTTGAGTTTTTGTTGGTTATTAGTTATGTGTAAGCTTAGTTTCTTCCTGATGTTGAATCTTGTGTCATGATATTTTGTTTGCTTGGAGTCGTGATCCAAGACCGGAATATCTGATAAAAACTGATATAGGGTTTTCTAATATTAAGTGTTTGCAGCAAATGTCTTTAAGTTCTTGTTTATTATTTATTATATGTTACATTTTGATATAAAGAATTTTATATGATATTGTAAAGGAATTGGTAGTTTGTGATCAAGGGAAAATATGTAAAAGCTGTATTTTCTTGTGAGTTAAAAATTTATGGAGTTATGGATGTTCTCTTTGCATTTTATTATACGTGCAGAAGCTGATTCAATACTTCTTCGGCGGCTTCACCTTTTTGGCACATTTTATGATGTTTTAAACATAACTATCTTTTTTATTTTAAAAATTTTGTTTTATGAATGAACTATACCATTAACACTATAATTCAGAAAATATTTTTTAAAAAAGTCATTTTATTAATGTGGTCAAACCATCTTAAAATATTTGTCAAAAAGAATTTTTTAAACAGAGTACTTGAGTAGTAATAAAAAAAGAATTTCATTTGATCAGTCTTTTATTTAAATGATATTGTTGCTTGTTAAAAGATTGGAAGATGAGGATGACGATATAAATCTTATTGGGTTGGGTTTTTATACCGTGTTTCCTTGGGCACGTGCTAAGCGTTAAAATTCTATATATCTATGTTATTTCAATTAGTATTGGGGTTTATTAAGAAATAGGAGTCAATTAAAATGAGTTAAATTTATAAAATTTAGTGTTTAGTATTTATATTTAAGCATATATTAAAAAAACCGAATTTTGTTTTGGAATAACTTTTTTTGTTTTAAAAGCTTTTTAAATCTGAAATTTTATACCAATATAATCATCAGCCTTATCATTAAAAACTGATCTTTTTTATTTTATACCAATTAGTACTAGTATATAAACTATGCGGTGCATGATTTTTTTAATCATTATATATCATAAATAATAATTTTGATATGTTGTCAATGGGATTCGAACCTTACACGATTTTTTTAATCATTATATATCATAAATAATAATTTTGATATGTTGTCAATGGGATTCGAACCTTACATACACCTGCTGTAATAATTTTTAAAATTAAATTTAAACGTTACAATTAATTTGATTTAAAATAAACGACTAACTAATTTGATTTAAAATAAACGACTGTAAATTAAATAACCGGAATATTAATGTTCTCTCTTCATTAATACTAGATTATTGCTCGTGCGATGCACGGGTTGTACGGTCCCTTTATTCGTGTATTTTTTGATAATTATAATAATATATTTAAAAATTTAGAATATTATATATTTTATAAAAATTACAAGAACACGAATTGAGAATATAATTTTAAATAATAAATCAAGACATGACTAAAAAAAATTTTGTATAAAAATCACAAAAACACGAACTGAGAATATATTAAATAATAAATCAAGACACGACTAATAAATTTTTTTGTAGTAGAGAGAATCGAACCTAAAAAATTTTATCAGGTTTTGGTTAATTTATTTTGACTATATCTTTGAATTTTAAAAATCAGATTTTGACGATTTTATAACCCACACGAAACTCACGAAATATTTTTTAATTAAGTGATAGTTTAAAAATATTATTTAAGTAAAATTTTATAGAAACTGAAGAGAAAAAACAATTACAAATTTTGTATTAAATACTCTATTCATTTTAGGGTACCTATTTAACTAATCTATTCAATTTAAAAGACTTGCTTACTTTTGGTTTAGATTATGAAAAAAGAATATTTCATTATTTTAGATCCAACAGCTATCATTTATTTAATTTAGGATCCAACAGTCCTTATTATATTGGTAGTACATGACCATTATTTGGATAAAATTCCTCTTATGCGTGTTATATTATAAGAATATAATTGGGGTTCATCGTTATTAAGAAATAGAAGTTAATCAAAATGAGTTAAATTTATAAAATTTAGTGTTTAGTATTTATATTTAAGCATATATTAAAAAAACCGAATTTTGTTTTGGAATATTTTTTTTTTGACATAAAAGCTTTTTTAAATTGAAATTTTGTACCAATATAATCATCAGACACATGATTAAAAACTGATCTTTTTTAATACTGAAAACATATAAAGGTATAAAGACAAGTTTTCAGCACAACAAAAAGGTATTGTTATGAACAAAGACGGATAAATACACTGGACAAGCTACTAAATACTAATTTACGAATGTAATCAAGATCCATCTTTTTTTATTTCTAATGAAGAACACTTCACTTTGAGATCACCAACAATCACGTACAATCACTCCTTCGTGTTACACTCCAGAGATAATGTTGTCAAAAAAATTTGAAAAATTCGATATTAATTCAAAATATTTGTATTTGTATATGAGAAAAAGTAAATATTATTTGTATTCGAAATAAGGACATTATCCATATTTGAATCCAAAATTAAATATTGTATTTAAATAATATATATAATTTAAAATTTACTTTATTAACTTATAGTGTTCGTTTGTGTATTCATTAAACTATATATTTATACAAATTTTATATAGTTAGTAAAATATTACTCATCTGTCTTGTATACATAATTTTTTCACGTATTTTAAGGTGAATATAAAGTATGTTTCCGTAATTCATTTTTAAAATTTTCTTTTTTTGAATTAAATTTCAAGTGTTCTACTTTTATTTAGAAAAAGAAAAAATTTAAAATTACTTATGAAGCTATGTTATAAATGACGTGCAAGCATCCGTCCCAATGTATACTACTCAGGGACGGAGGTAGTATATACATATATAAATAGGCATGGCATTTGGTCATTTCAGTTAGTACAATGATATGACCAATATAGGGTTGGCTAGGCTCTAGCATTATAAAAATTCAAATTCAAATTTTTTTAGCATGCAGGAACCCTACCATACCCGAAAAATGATATAGAAGCAACTATACATTTGTAAAGAAACTATCAATGGTTATTAGTGGAATCTTTTGGTAGGGTTTATAATCCCTCCTGCAATGTTTACCCTATACAGGTTTCCGCGTCAACAATTCAAAATACGGTAAAAACAACGGTCTTATTCTAAAATTTGGTCTCAGCTCAGATTATTTATTTAAATCCTGCTTAGTTCAACGAACTGTGAATATAGAAAGCAATTTGAATTCAGATTCGCTTGAAGCATCAGTGATTTATATATTTCTTGCTACATTTTAAAGTATAATACTTTGAGCCAGTATTAGTGAAATAATTGGACAATTGAACCTAAAAGGTTGTTTGTTCCTATAAAAAAAACAATAGTATTAGGTTTTGGCAAATCATCTGCAAACCCAACCCAAGTGCAAACAAACCAAAAAGTTGTATTGGATATTGGCATGTATTACAATGAATCTATATGTATGTAATATACAGGAGAACCCCTATAAGAAATATCCACTCTATATAAGCTAAAAAACCTAACAATTACAGTAAGTTGCCCCAAACTGAACTTATAGATGCTAAGCATGCTAAGATGGGCAGCATAGCAGTTACAGTCAGCCTCCGGTACCTTCGCTCTCCATAAATAAAAACTATTTGCCAGAAGGCCTGGAACACTGTAAGAAAGGTAAGAAAGAATGGGTGTTGTAAGACTTCTGTGACCGCAGATGATGTTACAGAACTGGGAAACTGTAGAATATTGTCGCATGCACTATCAAAGATATAATGCTGATGGGTATCAGCTCGATAAAACTATCTTGCAGTGAACTGCTACCACCAATTTGTCCTGCATTGACAAACTCCCTTGTCCCAGAGCTTGAAGTTGTGGAGACATTTACTGACAAGGAGCCTAATAAAATATGGTCAAATAAGTACACAGCCAGAATTTAGACGCATCAAATATCATAAGAATACTAGTCAGGCATGCTATAGAAATTATTCCCCTTGGTTCCTTGTCCCTCATAGAGAAAAAATAAAGATGAAAGGTTGAGGCCATTGTGTCATTTGTGATGTAAATAGAAAAAGGAATAATCTATTAGCAAGCGATTGAAGACAAAAATATTAATGGCAAGATTGTTTAGGCATAATGAATAATAACGGATCTCTTGTTTATGTAACACTTGCATGTTTCAATGGGAAACAAATTGGATTATCTTTCTGAAAAGAAATACTAAATTATTTTTATTCTTCCTTAATATCAAGATACAGGGTAGCTCGCTAAAACTTACAGTCGTAGTCAGCCCATCCAATCCTTTGGCCACCCAGATCATAAACAACAATTTTGTCTTTTAGAACAAGGTCTGCACCAAGCAAAAAAACAAAATCGAATTAATGGGTAGTGAAACAACTCCAAAATACAACAAACACAAGTTGAATGAGAAGGGAAGTGATAGTTTACGTAATTAAAAAGGGAAATTACAGGTAAAACTAGCAAAGGCCAGGTATATCATCAAAAGGGATGCTCAGAGAAACCAATGTTAAGCAAGGAATATCCACTAAGAAAACAGACTGTGAAGGACTAGTTTGAGCTTAAACTTTGTGACCTTCTCAGGAGATATTGACTAAAGAATTATTTCCTTTTCACTGAAATTCTTTTAATTTGGCGACGACCTCAAGATATACTGATTCAAGGATTTACTTTCCTTTCCAGTAATAATCTTCTTTAACGTATTTATTTTCATTTTTTTTGTTTTTGGCTTGAGCTCCATAAGGTTCACATTACACTCTTTCTATTTAAGATGATGAACTCCCATCTTGTCAGGAAGAACAATCACAGTCAGAAATAAAGTTTCAACTCACATAGACATCACTTTAATATTTTCCTGCTTTCTTGGTTCAATTGTTTTATCAGTCCAAGGATATTAATATAATTGCTGGGCTCATTCATCTAGGTGCACATACCTCCTAAAATTGTAATATCTTGACCTTGGAGTTTCTGAAAGCCAATGCACCATGCTGTAGCTCCGCCCTGCATGATAGATAAGCAAATTTCTTTTCAATATCCTGAATATACACTACGGGTTCTAACATAAAATAATAAATTTTAAGTTGCACGGTAACTCCTGAGGATAGCATTATATATATTGTAGCTACCAGACATTGTTCAATTAATAAGCAAAAGCAAACATGAAAACACACAATTAGATAAATTAGATCCTTTAAGAATCTGGAAAGATCTTTTGCAACAAGGAGATCATGAAACTTCAGTAGATACGTGTAGCCAGTATAGGAATTCACACTGAGCAGACTTGGGATATTCATAGAGCACTAGACTCTCCTTGTTCATTTAAAGAAGCATTGCGAATCCAGTGAATAAATATATGCCGGGTTTCGTAATTCAGGAGATTATGATAGCTTGGACAACGATACTTCCAGAGATCAAATCTGAAATGATCCCGAGGGCAATAAAGAATCACAAATGACGATTATTGAGACGATATGTATAATTTTAATGATGCATAATCTTGTCTTATTATTGAGATGAAAGTAAGATCGGCACTTGCAGCTAAGGACATCCATGATTGCCGCATATTGCAAAAGAAGTGTGCAAAAAACCATTTGAATGTGCAAGTATTCTGTATGAATGATAATAAGTAATAGCACAATGTTAATCTAACAAAATTATAAGCATATTATACCACATCCAAGTTCCAAACACAGTTCATGCGGCAAAAAAACTAACTCTTAATAGCACAGTGGCAACTATTATAGGAATATGACAGATAAACTTACTACTGAATTTTGCTTCAGAAGGTAGTCCTCAGGTTTTAAAAACATTGATGCACCGCCAGCAAAGTTTAAAGTTACCGCGGGAAATATTTGGGATACACTGAGAAACATATTTCATATATCCTTATTAGTAATTATCCCAACTTAAGTGCCTTAAAGGAGTAATGTGCCAAAAAGACAAAGGATGGGATTTTAAATCAGCGGGGAGAACCTGGAACTGACGAAATAACACTGGGATCCTCTAGAGAGAAATGGGTTTACGGATTGTTGAACAGCTTCTGTAATCTGCAGGTGCAAGAAATCATAAACTTCAAGTCAGAGTAGAACTTGTCTAATAAAGGTTACTTATATATAATCAACTATCAATACCGGAAAAATGATTAGTTCTAGCTAGGGTAAAATATTTAAGCAATTTGTTGTAACACTGCTTACAGCAATGACAAAAGGGTCATAAACTTCATCTGCAAGATATGCCAGTGTTGTTCCTGAATCAATTATGGTTCCTCGGTTGCCTGAAGTTGAGAACACTGATGAATCAATGGGTAAATTCTGCCCATTGACAGCAATGCTCAGCAGATTGACATTGTAATGTGGCCTGAAATATTATACGGATTATCAACTTGTACACTATGAGTATGTAAGATGCTTGCTTGAAATGCATGATTACAACATATACAGTATTAAGTACTCATCCAAGTCCCTGTAGATTCTAGTTATGCATCATATGCAAATTGACATCATTGTGCTCTAGAATATAAGCAGTAGTCATGTGATGCTTAAAATTAGAAGGAGAAATCATACTGTGATGGGACAAGTGGAGTATAGACAAGGTTTGGTTCCACAATCTGACCGAAGACTAATATACCACCACCAGTTTCTCCTCCCCTTAAACAATGAGAAAAAGCATCCGGAACTATTGCCTGGGAAGAAAGTTGCGAGATAACAGATAGTCCCTGCTGCCCAAAACCGAAGATCCCATCAACAGCTCTATCTGGCTTTGTTAAATCCCCAGTCTGGGAAGTGCTACAACTGTTTTAAATCCAATCATGAAACAAGATTTACTAAATATGCAAGCATAAGAAAAATATCAGCAGCAACCAACTGGCTCAAGCTAGCATACCCAAAGACAACAGGAGCTGTAGTGTTGGAAATCACTGAATTGCCAACAACCATGTCAAAATGCATAAGATCGGCTACATAAAAACCTGATGTACCACTACCGTCTCCGTACTGAAATGTATAACTGCATTGGTTACTCAGACGAGAACAAGCGGAATCAGAAGTTTGAGCTCCAAGAGCACATCTTTGATCCGAACAAGGGACTAAAGAAGCCGTGGAGGAGGATGAAGGGTCAAAGGTCTCGAGTTGAATCTATTAAGAAAGAAAAACAAATATCATTCCATTTATCCCTTACAAAAGCCTAAATTTGAAAACCTTTTTAAAAAAATGAAGACATCTGAAATGACATTACATCAAGTCCGCTTGTTGTAGGACAGCCGCGGCAAGAACTGCAACTAACCCACAACACATCACTTCCGGTATCAATTTGTACATAGTATTCTTTTGGCGGAGAACCTAATTGAACTCTCGTAAAATATAGCCTACAACCAATACCATACATAAGATCCAATAAGAAACAACACAGTCCAATCATAGAAATATCCCAATTTATTCAAAACTAATCAGATGCAAATGAAGAAACAAAATTAAAACAAATCAAATTACAACAAAGGATCAAACAACCCACAAAAATGGGAACTTTTTCATGACCCATAAAGCTAATTTTCACAATCAAAGAAAACAGACATTTCCATTACTTAAAATCCATGAATTCACTAGTGATACATACATACATACATACATACATTCGAAAACATAAAAAGAAAAGGAATGAAATTACCCAACAAGGCTAGGAATATAAGTTCCGGCAAGTTCAAAATCAACAACCCCGCCAGCAGAAGACTGCAAGATTCGAGAGTGTCTAAGCGAGTCAAGAGCTCTGAGTTGACTCATTTCAACTCCATGACTCGTGGGAAATGCTCTCTCTAATGAAAGAGTTACAGGAGAAGCACGTAATACAGGTACAAATACACACACACAGATCAAGATAACTACACAACCGCCGGAAAAAGATGCCGACAGCTTCATCTTTTATTTATTTATTTAAATCTTCTGTATCTCTATACATATATGTATAATTAAAGTTTGTATGTAAGTCTTTACTAATATTTACAAGTGCATAGTTGAGTTACTAGTTTTTTTACATTCACCACAACCCAAAAAGCAAAAAGGAGAGATATTCTTTAGTGTGCAGATACAACGCATATATATATATATAAAACATGTAAGTATAGATAAGATATGAGAGAGAGGAAACGTCGACAAGGCAAGAAGAAAGAGGGTTCCAACACAAACAAAAAGCCACCCTTCTAAACTGGATTACGTTGTTCTATATGTTACGTAATGTATGTAAAAAAAAAAGGTTTGTTTTTTTAACATTGGTCATCAAACAATGTTATTTCACCCGACAAAACGGTAAACTATTCATCGATACACTAAACGTTAAGTAAATATCATGGGGGGTTTCTGTTAATTTTTTATACACCAAGAGTAAAACTAAACAAATACAAATGTAGGCCATAAACTCGCATCAGAATCACAGGAAATAAATGTAGTTATAAATATATATATATATATATATATATTTTGTATTTATAAATTTGTATATAAATATAATATATATTTTTAAATTTTTGAAAAATTATGTAAATATAAATATTTCATTTCTAATTCGTAAAATTATACGGAAAATTTATACATTTTTATATGTATATTCTAATTACATTAAAGTTTTATGTTTAATTAATAAACACAAATATGACAAGCAGTTTCAATTAATTTATTTTATAATAACTTTTATAATAAACTGGTCATATGTTATGTAATTGCTCAATAGAAAATCAAATCAGAATAAATGAATAAGGCAAGAAAGATACTCCGTACTAAACATGTGAAAGCAATGTAAAACCTTATTGGTGTGCCAAAAGGAGCATATGATAGAACAATGACAATAACAACAACCCTTGTTTGGGACTCTCAAGTTACCATAACATAAAATCAAAGGCCATGCTACCAAAACCTAACTTTATTATGTCTCCATCCCCTCGTTTAATTTCTATATATTCGACAATATCATGCCCCCATTCACTCTGAAATCATGTTTTGTAAAATTAAACAATGTCCCTTACCTTAGTGTAGGTGTTTTTTTATCTTTAGAAAACAAACACAAATTAACACTTATGACTTTAACATTCGGCCCTTGCCTTAATCTAAGGGGGAACTTGAACGCTTGTTGTTAGTCATGCATGACGTAAATCCGTGATAAAATATTCAAGTCTTTTTTTTTTTTTAATTCAGCAAGCGTAATATGAACAATGTCACCATTCACCAAACCTAATCCACATATATATATTACTTACATTCCTGTTTTATTTTTATATTACTAATACAAATATATTTTACATCAACTGCGGATTATATTTTACAAAAAACTTAATTAATTAGGTTAAATAAAAAATATGAAAGTTGCAAGACAAGAAATTACCCAACACGATAAGGATCATAAGTGCCCTCCACCGGAAAATCAACCACACCCCCTGAAGTTGACGATGAGTCCTGCAGTATTCTTGGGTGCCTTGCCGCGTCTCTGGCCCTGAGTTGACTCAGCTCCACCCCATGACTCGTCGGAAAAGCTCTCTCCAACCTCAACGTCGCCGGAATCCCACATAACACCACCCTTGTCGTCCCCAACAACACAACCAACAACGTCAAAGTTGCCGTGTAACTATTACTACCAATATTCATCCTCCGCATGTACAAATATTTATGTATGTATCTCTATCCCTATCCCTATCCCTATCCCTATAAGCAAGTATATTCAACAAAGGCAAAAGAAAGCAATCCGAAAAGTGTAAGTATAACTATAAGACTATAACTATAACTATATATATATATATATAGTTGTATACGTATAGTGAGTTTTTAGGTATGAGAAATCAATATATTTGAGTATATATTTGCTTGTTGCAAGTAGTAATGTACGTGTATGTATACGTAATAAATACAATTAAACAAGGGAGGCATGAGAATGGCAAAAGTTAAAATAAGGCTTGACGAAACCTTTGTATATATATAGAAAGAAAGAGACAGCAGACAGAGAAGCTTCTAAGGTTTTACTTAAGTTTTTTTTAACACCACTCAATTTTTTTTAATGGTAACTTTCGTCTTGTCTTTGTAGTATACGTACATACATGTTTCATCTTTCTCAGATATACTAACATACAGTTTCCTTGGTTCTTTCAAAGAAAACACAAATTTTACTGTTTTATTTTAAATTATTAATGTTTTTTCGTTTTATAATTGAATTTAGAATATGCTCCACCACATTATAGTGTGGATTTGTTTGGAATAATAGAGGTGATTATTGAGTGTCATATATATACTTTGTACAAGTAATCTCACTCATAACCACTGTTTACACTTTACAAATCAATCTTTTTAGGGGGAATTTAGTTTAGAATCATAAGTTTACTTACTGCCCAAAAACATAGACAACACAAAAGAGAGATCATGATTCACCAAGGGTAAGTAAATTAACCTCACTCACACCTTGTACTTTTACAAGTATTATGACTATCCAATATCTATACTAGTCAATGTTTGCTTGCATCTTTTACTCTTTTTCCAGAAGTTAGAAAAAGTAAATGGCAGCAGCAAGAGAGTTTCTGAAATTCGTAGGCACAGTCTAATTACAGTAATAGTAAGACTGTTCACAAATGGGACAGTCTCTTTTGCAAATGAGACAGACTGTTTCTAAATGAGACAGACCCTTTTAATACTGCAGAATTTAAACACAGCAGAATGT
>PHNY01052125.1:2448-20054 GCA_003724115.2 Anethum foeniculum
GTACGGTTGGATTACACAAAAAAATGTAATATAAATTGAAAACTCAAACCCTAATCCATACCTAAACCTTGAATCTATAACCCCTAAACTACATCTATAACCATACTATCTGCTCTAATATAACGATATAATAATGCTTTTATTATTAGCTCACTAGTATTTTTTCAAAAAATTAAAGTGAATGTAGCATGTCAATGTGAAACTTTGATATTTTTTTCGTAAAATTTTAAATTAATTATATATATATATTAAAATTTCGAAAAGTATCATATTAAATAAATTTAAATTTTTTCTTATCACATAATTATTTTTTACATGAACTAAAATTTTACAATTGAATTAGTTTTATACTCTCTCACATACATACTTTTCAAAATATTGCTAACATTTAAATAATTTTAAAAAATAATTTAAAAATATGAAAAATACTAAATACAACCAAATGCGGTCATATTAGATAAATACAACTGATTTCAATCGAAATATAATTTTTAAAAGGGCGGGAGATTTCCCCCCCACTTTTACATCGAAAATTTTAAAAAGTGCGGGAAATTTCCCGCCATTTCAAAATTCTAAATTCAACCGAAATCGGTTGATTTTAGGAGAGACAAATAAACTCATTGCCGGGAAAAATCCCTCCATTTTTTTGGCAAGCCTAAATTCGACCGGACGCGGTCGTATTTGATGGCACGGCTAAATTCAACCGAATACGGTCGTATATAAATACGGTCGTATTTAATCGGTCTAAATTATTACTAAATTCGACCATTTACATACGACCGCAAGTAAATACGACCTCACTCGGTTGAATTTAGCCGTGCCCTTAAATTCAACCAACAACGGTCAAATTTGACCCCGGTTGAATTTGTACAGTTGTATTTAGCCTTATTTTCTTGTAGTGAAATAAGTATTAATGCTCAAACTCAATCCAAGATTGACCTTCATAAGCTATGTGTGGAAGAGAAGTGAAAGCTTTTATTTAAATCTAGACCTGTTCCAAGGAATGAATCACATCTATTGATTGAAGTTAAGTCTAAAGCCTAATTAATGCTAGAATTTCCAGGAATACATGAGTTACTGGAAGCATGAAAGCTGTACTTTTCACACGTGAACAACTAGTACTAAGGGATCATGCCCCTCTGACAGAAAAACTTATTGAAACTATATCTCAAGAGCATTTTGACAAGTTAATATATGTTCAGATTAGTATTGATTTGTTTGATGGGGTGACACTAAGGAAAAGATGCAGTATTTTCTAGAAAATCAAAGAGATTATAAGTTGACTGAGCAGGATTTATTGATAAAGCAATGGCACGAATTGGAGTGTGTTCTAAATATGCTAGAATACAAGAACCAATCTACTAGAAGATGGTTAGAAAGAATCAGGAAATCAATTGCTGATAAGTAGAAAGGGATAAAGACAAAGTGTGATAGTAATTACATTTCTAAGTAAATACTTTAAGATGGATTTTTGAAGGTGATGGAAAGAAATGTGCTAAATTTCAAACTATACTCACTGTTAGACATTTGTACTTTAATCCAAATGGAAAGAGGATTGCATACATATTTGAATGAGGCAATGAGAAGAAACTCTATCTACAATCTAAGGGTTGCCATATATCAGACATGTGATGCAACTCAAGAGCTAAGGGGAAATAAAGAAACAAATGATGCAGTCACTTCCTAACACGCAGAAGAAGCTTTTGGCTGATTTTTTTTAAGGTTTCCCTGGTCATAGAGTAATTACTGCTGAATGAAGTTCTAGTTTAGTGTATGTAGATTGTTGATGTGTATTTTGTGTAGTCCATTCACATGGAACGATTGATATCAATACCAATCACAATTTTTTTGTTTCTCACAATAAAAAAATGTGAAGAATATTTTGTGGATGTGTACAATTAACAAATAAATTAATCTAAAAAAATAAATAAAACTATATAACAAGTGTGAGATAAAACAATTAGGGTTCTTCAATTGTCTATCACTAATATCTAATTTGCATATCTTGTATTGCTAAAAATAATCCTTCTAATATTTCTAAAATCCTCTGTCAAGGTAAATTATAGTTCCTACAATTAACCCTTAAACGCCACTCCCATGGTCAATCTATATAAAAATTCAGACTATTATGAACCAATGATTTTTAGTCTCACAATTCCCATATTAATCTCCGGATTCTAATAATATTTGAATTGTGTCTATCATATCATGTACTAGAATTACAACACCTCTTTCAATTTGTCATAACTCCTAAAGATTCAATTAAAAGTAGCTACTCCTTTAATTGTCTAAAGTGCTCAATGATAGACTCACAAGAGATCGCACAATACAACTAATCAAACATAATAAGCCAAAAAATACTACCTAACCCTTGGATTAATGGATTAGCTACTCATAATAAGATAACACATATATAAATTAAAAACGCAAACCATGAGTTTAAAAATTGAAGTATGAAGAATTCAGCTTGAAGAAATTGCTTGAAGTCCTGATAAATCTCTTTACTCTCTCTTCGAAACTCTCTCGTAAGTGTATCTCTCCCTTTTATGTCAAGTACGGCTACATCAATATGTATATGTATGTCATACGGCTATATATGGTATAATTCTCTTTAAAGCCCTGGTTCATATATTTATATATACTTAGATGGGATTTTAGAAACCTTACAATATGTTAAAATTTGTATTCCAACTAAATATAAAAGATACATTATTAAAATTTTCGACTAGATGCAAGGGTTTAAAAATCAGCTTCAAGCCTTTTTTTTTTTGACAAGAAGCTTCAAGCCTTTGAAAACAGCATTTTCAAGGCCTTGAATATTAGCTTCAAGCCCTTGAAATTTTATGCATGCATCTCCATAATAACTCCTTTTTTGCTTCTTTCCAAAAAAAATTATCCTACAAACATGAAAAATCATCCTTAACATCCATTCAAGTTAAAATTCTATTAATAATGCTAATTAAGGACAAAACAATTATAAATCAAGGATAAATAAGGGAAAACATGCTACGAAATATGTACAAATTTGGCATGTATCAACACCCCTAACTTAACCTTTTCTCATCCTTGAGTAAATTTGGCATATGCAATAAGCCTTTTAAGCCCTTAGGTAGCGCAAGTGGACAAGTGAGGTCTCATGAGGGCCCATAGTGAATGAACCCATGAAATCCGTCTAGCTCATCTAAAATGCAACTAAGTGTATAGCAATACAAAAGATCTTAGATATAATAGTGTATAACAAGTCAGCAATAACCTTAAAAAATGCTACATGTTAAGACATATCAAGCTCACATCACAATATCATAATATAGTAAATACAAGTACAAAGTGTTTATGCGTGTATGCTTAGCTTAACAAAATTCGATCTCTCCAATGAACCACGAAGAGAGATGCACAAGTTTCGACATAATACATCATACGAGTTAAAAGCCCACAAGTTGAGTGCTAGAATAGATCTTAAACACTTCGTTACTTAGAATGAGCCATCATTCAAGTTTAATAAGGAATTTTCATGTCTTCTTTAGTGATACAATATTATTATATACATATATATAGTTTTTTATATGCTCAGCCTAATGCTAGGATGCTACTCGGTGTAAATGAGTTACGACCACAATAAGACTTCACAAATTCGTTCTAAGATTGAGATGCTTCTCGGTGTAAATGAGTTACGACCATCATAAGACTTTGCCAACCATATTGTACACGCATATGTATCATGTCGTTTAATTAACTATGCAGTGATCAAGATCCCTAAGAATTATTGCACTAATATCCACATAGCGAGTGTTCCGTCAACAATCTCAAATCATAAAAGGCCTTGGTTACTAGGCACAAAGTCCCCTCAGACTTCATTACTCGAGTATTAATAAGCCAAACCTAGTTAATTATACCCCTTTTTTACATCCTGTACTTTAATCTTACTATCCGTACATTTATATATTTTTTTCTTTTTTTCTTTTACACAACATGTACACCCACTGCTTCCTCCAAACTTAAGGGTTTACGTACTAAGCTCAAAAGGGAACAGTCAAAATTCTAATCATTAACAAGTGGCTACCCCTCAAGAAACAAGCATATCAAAGTCTCAATTCAAGAGCATAGTAAAAGTGTGTTAAGAAAGAAGCTCTGCACTAGTGACATTACATGTAACATTATTAACACGCGATCATAGCATGAATTATTCAAAAATAAACTACACATAATATCATTACAGGGTACCGACTGGGACTACTATTAATATGAGATCATGCTATGATATGCAATACAATGCAACACAACTAACATATAATGCAACGTTATGATTCAATGCACTCTGTATGAAGTATATCTTGGGTTACCTTCCAAGAAGCGCTTCTTTAACATTATTACGTTGATGTATACATACAAGTAGCATTATCAATGAGGTGAGAAAGGAAATAAATGCATATACTTACTAATTAGTCAAAATTTTAATGTGTAAATATACCTCCGATCCATAAAAAGATAAAAAAAATTATTATGATTTTCACCTGCACAAGAAACTTGGAAAAATCAAAATAGCTATAAAAGTTGTTAGAATAATCATAATAAGAGCGACTTATCTTTCAAAATTGGGTCCTTATATTCCAAAGCAAAAATTTCAATTTAATCAATCTTAAATTTTTCCTCAACTATAATTTGACACTCATCAATTTTTACATCGTCTACTGATTATTACACTCAACAATAGTTTCAAAATTTTGTAGAATTACAATTGTATCCAATTTATCATTAGCACGCATGGGACGATCATCAACTAAGCAAGTAGGTTCATCAGACATAAATTTTTTATCAATTGCTAAAAAAGAATCATGGACGGTCAGAAAATTAACATAAGGAGGAATTTGAAATTTCATAATAAAATTATTTCTTTTATCATTTTACTCGTACCAACTTATTGACTATTTCGCATGAAATATTTATCATATTATTAATCTCAAAAGATAGGTCATCAAAGTGTTTAAAAAGTCCAAAAAAAAGTAAAGAAGGATTAGAATGAATTAAACACTTATCAACACCATTATATATGTATGAATCATCATAGTATTTATTTTGAAAGAATATGGCAAATCAGTGCTATGTTGGTATATACGCCACTAACTTATTAGCGGATTATTGTCGTCTAAACAATATTTTATTATCATATTAACAGTCAATCACTAAAATGCACATAATATCTTCAAAATAACTACTAGCTT
This sequence comes from Anethum foeniculum, assembly GCA_003724115.2. NCBI lineage: Eukaryota > Viridiplantae > Streptophyta > Magnoliopsida > Apiales > Apiaceae > Anethum > Anethum foeniculum. Next base: position 7,668 of record PHNY01052125.1, read on the forward strand.
ATTTAATTATAAATTTTATTGAAGATAGGCAATAAAAGTTACACATTAATATCTGTTTAACAAAAATAATTAATTATCTATATGAACTAAAATGCTTATAATTGTCTTAAATATTTAAAATGCATGACTATATTAATGCGTTTTGGGATAGAGCGATCCTATGATGGTAATAAGGATTACATGAATGAACTAATGAATCTAGCTTTTGATATCGGTGGTGCTTTAGAAATAAATAATGGCTTTTATAGATGATGAAATGAGAAAAGAATGATTCGGTTGTCGAACTACTTATATAATGAAAGAAGTACATGTATTTAATCAATTCCAGTCTAATGTTATGTTGACTTGTATTTAGGAGATTCAGAGTTTGTTCAAGGCATAAAATTTAAAGATGCGATCATTTTCTGTACCGCCCATTTGGAGGTTATGCAATGCAAAATTAAAAGGAAGTTATTTGAAGGTTGAGTTTTGATAACCATGGTCTATTGTCATAAATATTGAAGAAGACTATACTTAATGTAATATTGTACTTATATATTCATGCCAGACTAATAAATAAATTAATATGTTAGATCTCAAATATCTTTAGAAGGGGGTGAATACAATAATAACATTCAAATCGAAATAACAAAAAATATGAAGAATAGTTTTTCTATTATATATTACACAGCTACCTATCAATTACAGAAGATATGATTACAATTGATAACTGATTTCTTAACATATCTGTAATTGATAGCAGCTAATTTCTTATGTTGAGGAACCGACATATCCTTTCCATGCTCATTTCTTTAATTAGATAAATCATCCTCTGATTTGTAGCTTATGTACAATCTGACATGTAAACTCTGATATCAAATGCTCATATCAAACTCTGATATGTCACCTGACAAATTCTGATGACAAGCTGTGATATGTCTAACTACTGATAAACATCTAAACACTGACTATCATCAATTCATATCTAACAATCTCCCCCAACTTATACATAAACATATATGAACAAGTGCTAAATTGAATATGTCAAAACTAATGTATAAATGCAAGAATACTATCGTTTACAACTCAACACAAATGGAATTATAATCTAATCTACAATCTTATTGTATCCATAAGCTTTATAAAAGAACTTTTTACCGTGTTTTCTTCACCTATATTTAAGTACATCTCCAGCTTCTTCTTTATATCCTTGAGTTCATGAACTGTATTGTCTATGTGAAGATAACAGCCTAAGTCATTCACTTTGACCCTGCTCATCAAAAGATCATCCACCTGAATAACTTCAACTTGTTTACCATCTGGATTGAATGTTATGACATCCATCCAAAGTAGCTTGGTGATCTGAGCTCCTCCTTTAGGCATATCAGCAATAGCACCATCATAGAGTTAATACTGTGGAGTGTATGGATAAGTAGATTTTTTTTTTTGAAATTCCTCTCTGTTTGAAAGAGATTGGCTTCTTGAGGAATTCAGTCCATCTCGCAGTTGTTGAATTTGTGTCTTTTAGTAAATAGAGCACATACTCCAACTCCTGCCAGGACTTGATCATCACATTCTCTTCAGATACTCTGAGTCGCTTTCCAGTGTTTAGAAATTATAGCAGCTTCTCCTTATAGGTGTGTTCCCATCAAAATGGTCATTAACAACAAAAACGGAGATCACATTTTCAAGATGCTTCAACTGAACCTATTCACCTAGTTCATTAGTGAGAGCTGTGGGGTCTTTGAAACTCAGAGCATTGCCTTGAAAGCACCTTGTCACTGTATACCTTCTTCCATTATTCATCCTTCCTTGCAGGAGGTGCTGATTTGTCTTTCGATAACAACTTCCTCTTTTCAACATCAGAAAGTTTTGTAAGATCAACTTTAGGTTCATCAGTATTTGAGTCCCCTCTATCAGGATTTGTATCAGAGTTTATGATATCAGGAATTGGCATATCAGAAGATAAGACTTGTGTTCCAGAGTTTAGTGTAACATCAACTTGAGTATTGTCGAGGTTGATAAAGGCTATATATCAGTATTTATATCTTCAATTTGAGCAATTTCAGTGATTGAAGTCCTTTCTTCCAACTTATCAGCCCAATCAGCACCAAGGATCATTCTTCTTTTACCCCTGCCGACTTGGAACTGTGTTTCTTCTTCAGTTAACCTCTCGTCATCATCTACTTCTACCCAGCATTTCTCTGGCTTACCGAAAATAGGATCAATATAGACCTTAGCATATTCTGATGGAGTTTCTTCAACCTTTTGCTTCCCTTTATCCCTCTGATCAGCTTCTAGAACAGCCTGAAATCTGGTCACATCTGTCAGAGTTTGTAGTGTTGACTTCATTATAATCACAATGCATTTCTCCCTAGGTCTTTGTGTTCTCTTCTTTTTAGGAGAGTTGGAAATAGCTCTAGCAGCATCAGTATTTGAACTAGATTTCAGAAGAGCAAAGTCTACTCCAGAAAAATCTATCTCAAATAGTTTTCTGGCAACATCATCATCAAATTCCTAAATCTTTGGATCCTTGTAGTACAAGGTTGCTGTTTTTCCTCTGAACTTTAGTGTCTGCATGAACTGACTTGCCTCAGAAGTAGCTTCAATCACCCTGTCATCCTAGTCTTCATCAGCATTTGTCACTGTCAGAGTTTGTTCTTCAGTAGTTACTTGAGTAGTGACAGTAGTCAGTGCCTTTGATTGTATAAGAGTCCTTTCTCTTCCTCTTGTACCAGTTCTTCCTCCACCACTTGTCTTCACAATTTGGTTAGTCGTTTCGGACATACCACTAGAGCCAACATCCTTATAACTCCTAACTGATTTACCACCCTTATTACCACCATCAACAGCATCATCATCATCTTCAGGAACAGAGATGGTAGAAGTGCATTTAGACTTTCGTATCTTCTCCTCCATTTGTTATCATCACCCAGGAGGAGAAAAATAAGAAGTGTTCACGTAAGTTTGAATTTGAGTGAACTGATTGGACATCTCTTCCTGCTTCTTCTCAATCTTGTCCTGCCTGTCCACAATAGGATTCATAATATTCTTCAACTCTATATTTTTCTTGAGCTTCATCTCATCAAAAGCATTCTTTAGAGATTCAACAGAAGCTTGAGTTTGCTCATGATCAGATTGAAGAGACATAATCATCAATGTAAAGGTCTTCAAATGAGCAAGAAGTTCAGGATTCTTAATATCCTCTACGGCAGTTAGGATATGATCACGAGTAGATATGGATGATATGGTTTTCTCAGCATACCTCTATTGATATCTCCATTCATCATTTCTGAATTTGGTTGGTAGATTTTTATAATGCTCATCTTGTTGCTTTCTTTTCTCTACTTCCAGAACTTCATCAGAGAATATTACGTTAGGTCTCAAATATACTATAGAGGGGGTGAATACGGTATAGAATAATCAAATCGAAATAAACAAGTAAAATGATGAACAGTTTTTATATTGATGTGTAAAAACTGTTAAAATAATACAAAGTACTCTCTCAAAGAATGTAATAGTATTCTTGAGAGCTGCTAGGTTACACGAATGATAAAACGATAATCGACGACACATAAAATGTAAACCTATATGTGATTATATGATACACAGTTACACAATCAATTATACTGATATGATTACACAAAGATGACTAGATACAGATCATATCTAATAACTGATTGCTTCTTTCCATATGTTGAGTAACCGACATGTCCTTTCAATCTTCAAGATGTTCAATCAGATAAATCAAACCATGATTTATTGCTTCTTTACATTCTGAACAAATACTGATATCAAATACTGATATCATCTGTCATGTCCTGATTTGACAATGATCATCAAATACTTAATTTTAGAATATTCCAACCCATAATCCAGCAATTGATTCTTCATCCAAAGAATTTAAGCACAACATCTTCCAGCAACAATGTATTCAGCTTCTGCTGTGTAAGTTGAAATTGACTTTTGTTTCGTGCTAAACCAAGAAACCAATCTGCCTCCAAGAAATTGACAGCTCTCACCGGTGCTCTTGCTGTCTATTTTGCATCCTGGAAAATCTGCATATGAGTAACCTATTAGCTTGAAGTCTAAGTCTCTAAGATACCATAATCCCAGGTTCATTGTTCCTTTAAGATATTTTAAGATTCTCTTCAAATCTATTAGGTGAGGTTCTCTTGGATCAGCTTGAAATCTTGCACAAAGATAGGTAGCATACATGATATCAGGTCTACTTGCAGTTAGATGGAGTAGTGAGCCAATCATCCCCCAGTAACTGGTTGTCTCTACTGAAGCTCCAGTATTTAAGTCCATTTTTGTGGCTGTGGCCATTGGAGTACTAGAAGTTGAGCTATCTTGCATTCCAAATCTTTTAAGCAAATTTCTGGTGTATTTAGATTGATTGATAAAGATTCCTTCATTAGTCTGTTTGACTCATAGTCCCAGAAAGTAACTCATTTCCCCTATCATACTCATTTGATATCTAGACTGCATAAGCTTACAAAACTTTTGATAGAGTTTGTCATTAGTATAACCAAAAATGATATCATCAAGATATGTCTCAACTAATAACAGTTCCTTACCATGATTTAGATAAAAGAGTGTTTTATCTATTGTACCTCTTTTGAAACCACTTTCCAGTAAGAACTGAGCAAGTGTTTCATACAATACTCTAGGAGACTATTTCAGTCCATAGAGTGCTTTATCTGATCTGTAGACATGATTTGGATATTTTGGATCAATAAACCATGGAGGTTGTTCAACATAAACTTCCTCTTCAAGTTCACCATTAAGAAAAGCACTCTTCACATCCATTTGAAATACTTTTAACTTCATGTGAGCTGCATAGGCCAAAAAGATTCTGATGGCCTCTAGTCTTGCAACCGTAACAAATGTCTCATCATAGTCAATGCCTTCTTGCTGAGAATACCCCTTTGTAACTAACCTTGCTTTGTTCCTTGTAACAATGCCCTCACTGTCAGTTTTGTTTCTGAAAACCCACTTAGTACCAAAAATAGACCCGTTCTTCGGTCTAGGTACAAGTGTCCATACTTTTTTTCTGTCAAATTCATTTAACTCCTCTTGCATTGCTGTGACCCAGTCAGCATCTTGAAGAGCTTCATCCACTTTCTTAGGTTTATTCAGAGATAAGAATGAATGATAGAGCCACTCATTTTCAGTTGCAGTTCTTCTAGTCTGTACACCTTTATCAGGATCGCCAATAATTAAATTAGGTGTATGAGACTTAGTCCATTTCCTTGCTTTAGTAAGTTGGCTTCTAGAACTTGAAAATTCACCATGATCCATTGTGTCTCCTTGTTGATCGCCAATAGTACGTTCAGTATTTCCTGATGCTCCCTCTGAACCAGTGCTTCCATGACTATCAGAATTTGTTTCATCAGTATTTGAGGAGTCAGTATTTGATGAACTTCCTTCTATAGTTGAAGTAGACTCTTGTGTATGATCATGTTGCTCCCCTCAACATGTGATTCATTATTTTGATCACCATCCGTAAATAATGATATATTAGAGTCTGCTGAAATATCAGTATTTGCACTATCAGGATTTGCAAAATTATCAGGATTTAGTTTTTCAGCATATGGTTCTTCATTTTCAAATCTCAATTGATCATGATCATCAGCATCTTTTAGACCTGTAATTTTCTTGTCATCAAAAGACACATGAATTGATTCCATTATCACTTTTGTTCTCAAATTGTAAACTCTGAATGCTTTTGTTGACAGTGGATAACCAACAAATATTCCTTCATCAGCTTTTAAATCGAACTTTGTAAACTGTTCTGGATGAGTTTTGAGAACAAAACACTTGCAACCAAATATATGAAAATACTTCAGATTTGGCTTTTTTTTCTTTCACCATCTTAAATGGTGTCTTGCCATGCTTGTTTATAAGAGTAGAATTTTGAGTGAAACAAGCAGCTTGGACAGCTTCAGCCTAGTAGTAAGTCAGCAGCTTTGCTTCTTTAAGCATTGTCCTTGCAGCTTTTATAAGAGTTCTATTCTTTCTTTCAACAACTCCATTTTGCTATGGAGTACCGGGAGCAGAAAATTAATGTTTAATTCCTTTTGATTTACAGAATTCTTCCATTACTGAATTCTTGAACTCTGTGCCATTATCACTTCTTAGAATTTTGACGTTATGTTTTGATCCTTTTCCCAGTTCTCTAATATGATCAAGAAGAACAGATGATGTTTCATCCTTTTTATGCAAAAAGTACACCCATGTGTATCTTGTATATCTATCAACAATAACAAGTGCATATCTCTTATTTGCTATGGACATTACATTCACTGGACCAAAGATATCAATATGAAGTAGGTGATATGGCTCAAGAATTGAGGACTCAGTTTTACTCTTGAATGAAGCTTTCCTCAGTTTGGCCTTCTAACATGTATCACAGAGACCATCAGGAGTAAACTGTGCTCTGGGCAGTCCTCTAACAAGATCTTTCATCACTAATTCATTAATATTGTTGAAATTCAAGTGAGAAAGTCTTTTGTGCCAATCCAGCTTTCTTCAGTTGAAGCTTTACTCAGTAGACAAATTTCTGAGTTATCAGTAGTTGCAGAAAGCTTGGTTTCATAGATGTTACCATGTCTATATCCTTTCAAAGAAATTTTTCCAGTTGGAATACTAACAATTTCACAATGATCTTCATAAAAGTCCACATGATAACCTCTGTCACATATTTGACTTACACTAATCAAATTATGCTTGAGTCCTGCTACTAGAGCTACATTCTCAATGATGACATTCCCAAGATTGATTTTGACAATTCCTAAAAATTTTCCCGTGTTGCCATCTCCATAAGAAACACTTGGGCCAACTTTTACCTTAAACTCTGATAGCAGGGATTTATTTCCACTCATATGTCCTGAACATCCACTATCCAAGACTAGATTATTTTTCCTGTTTCCCTGCAATCAGTAAAACCACTAGTTAGTATTTTTAAGGACCCAGACTTGCTTGGATCCTTTTGGCTTTTTAGATTTGTTAACATTTGCAACAGAAGATTTTCTATCAGGGTTAATGTTAACAGTCTTTTTACCAGGAGTTACACATGCATAATTAACTTTATTGATTTTCGAAGAGGGTTTAAGTTCGTAATAGTTATAATACAAACGGTGATACTCTTTACATGTGTAAATGGAATGCCAAATACTACCATAATGAAAACATGAATTCTGTGGTATATATCTAACTGTCCTATGCCTAAACTCTGATTTAGGTCTGACAGATGTGATACATTTATTCTTCCTGTAATTCACAGAAATATGATTAGTACTACCACAGTTATAGAAGGCCTTTCTAGGAGCATTAGGAATTGGTCTATAGTTATTTTCCTTATTTATTCATTCTTTCCCATTCCTATTCTTCCTAGGCTGTGTTTCCTTATTTTTCTTTGTGATTTCTTTCAACTTATGCTTAAGTTGCTTCTTAGACATTAAACCAATATTTATAATCATAGCTTTTACCTGTTTTGTGCTATCAGTATTTAAGCTAGGCTTAGTTCTTGATGTAGATCCTTTTTCATTTACTGATTTCACATTATCAGTATTTAAGTTAAACTTAACAGGTGTAAGCGTAGATCTATCTTTCTTTGTAACTCTAGGAGGAGTTATTGGTTTCTTAATCTCATCTTCATTTTCTTTAGGTTTCTCATAACCTAATCCTGATTTCCAACAACCATTTTCTAAAATTTTCTGAGTTGTTCTTCCTAACTTAGTCCAAGTCCTGATTATTTCTCTTTCTTTTGCTAGTTATTTTTCTAGATAAAAATGCTTCTTAAGTAATTCCTGTTTAACATAAATAGAATCATCTCTTTCTTTTTGAACTTCTAGCATAAAGATTAACTCAGCTTCTAGGTAATCATCCCTTTTCTTAAGATCTTCATTTTCAATCTTAATTCTATCATTTTCTATGGTTTCATCCCTATAGCTAACATGCATACATTTGAGAAATTTTCTCAACTCAGAAATATCATCAGTATCAAATGCAAGAGTAGTTTTAGGTACCTTTTCTTCCAGCGGTGCAGAGACAACAGTATTTGCTACAAGTGTATAATTGACTTCTTCATCAGTTTCTGAAGAATCAGCCCATCTTATCTTCCTTGTGATGAGAGCTTTACTCCTTTCAGCTTTAGGTTTTTTGCATTCAGTTGCAAAATGCCCTATTCCATTACAATTGTAGCATTTGATCTTTGACTTATCAAATTTTGCAGTCTTTGACTCTTTTCCATCTTTCTTATTGAAATTTCTTTTGTTAGAAGATGAGCTCCTGTTGGGAACCTTCTTTCCTTTTCTAAAGCCTTTGTACCCCATCTTTTTGAAACTTTTTACCATCAAAGCTGCTAGTTGCATCATCTTTTCATCATCAGTATCTCCATCAGTGTCTATGGAGTTATCAGAGTTTAAGTCATCATCAGGATTTGATGACTCGGTATTAGACTTTGCAACCATTACCTTTCCCTTAGAATGGCTTTTCCTTACAGCTTTATCTTTCGATACTTTTTCTTCAACTTTCAAGGCAACATACCTTGATTTGCTTCCTTTTCTTTTGCTCCTTTGTTCCATTTCAAGCTCATGAGTTTTGAGCATACCATAGATTTCATCAAGAGACATCTCATCAAGATCATAGTTATTTCTTATGGTTGTTGATTTGAGATCCCACTTCTAAGGTAGTGCAAGAAGAAACTTCAGATTTGAATCTTCAAGATTATATTCCTTATCAACCGAGGACAAATCATTTAGTAATTTCAGAAATCTGTCATAGATCTCTGTCAGTGATTCATCTGATCTTGAATCAAAGTGCTCATACTCCTGTGTGAGTATAGTTTTCCTATTCTTCTTGATAGCTTTTGTTCCTTGACACTTGACCTCCAAAGCATCCCATATTTCCTTTGTTGTTTTGCATCCAATCACCCTATTGGACATAACATTATCAAGACTGCTATGTAAAAGATTTCTGACCTTTACATTTTTCATTATTGAAGATTTGTCCTTAGGAGTGTAATCTTTCTTCTCCTTAGGGATCACTTTCTGTGGTGCATCTCCAACATCAACAGAGAGCTTTGTTGGTTCATGTGGTCCTCATAGATCCTATCAAGGTATTCAGGATCTGTGGCTTTCAAAAACATAGCCATCTTCACTTTCCAAGTGCGATATTCACTTGCTTTCAGCATAGGACCCCTAATAGCCTCATATCTACTAGTATTGTTTTCAGAGGATTGGCTATTTGAGTTCTTTTCAGACATGATTGTTTTTGTTTGATCTTAACTGTATGTATTTTAACAGATTTACTCTGATACCAATTATTAGGTCTCAAATATACTGTAGAGGGGGATGAATACAGTATAGAACAATCAAATCAAAATAAACAAGTAAAATGATGAACAGTTTTTATATTGATGAATAAAAACTGTTTCAATAATACAAAGTACTCTCTCAAAGAATGTAAGAGTATTCTTGAGAGCTGCTAGGTTGCACGAATGATAAAACGATAATCGACGACACATAAAGTATAAACCTATCTGTGATTATATAATACACAGTTACACAATCAATTACTACTGATATGATTACACAAAGATGACTAGATACAGATCATATCTAATAACTGATTGCTTCTTTCCATATGTTGAGTAACCGACATATCCTTGCAATCATCAAGATCTTCAATCAGATAAATCAAACCATGATTTAATGCTTCTTTACATTCTGAATAAATAATGATATCAAATACTGATATCATCTGTCATGTACTGACTTGTCACTGATCATCAAATTATCTAACATATTAGTGGTGAAAAATCCTCACTTGAATGAAGAGAAACATTGATAGATCCTTTCAGGTCATCCTGTGCCACTTCATCTTCAGCATCAGGGTTTAAGGCATCTTCATCCATGATCAGTGTATGTGAACCCACATCAGAATTTTGACGACCAACATCAGCAACTGTTGCCCCTTTATCTACAGTAACATCAACATGAGCAAGATTAGCTCCATCAAGAACATCCACTTATACCCCCTCAGGTATGTTCAATATATGTATCAAATCTTCAGCGACCACTATCTCCCTTGCTTGTAGTGCCTCTTCTTTTATAGTATTTATAGCATCAGTGTTTGTTGGAGAATTGGGACAATTAAGGTTTGCTGGACTTGCTGCAGTAGGAATGTTATGTCCCATTAGTACATTTTCTTTAAGTGCAATAGATGGAATAGTAAGAGAAATGGAATGAAGTATAGTATCAGTGTTTATACATACGGGATTAGTATCAGTATTTTATGCATCGGAGTTTGATAATTGGCCTTGAACAGTCTGAGCATTAGAGCCTGTTTCTTTAATGTTTTGAGCACCTGAAAATAAAAATGAGGAACCACTTAGATCTCTGTGTTCTTTTAAAGTGGTCTCAACACTCCTCACTTCTCTCATCTCATGACTTTTAATAGTCAGAGTTTCCTCACTAGGGTCACCTACACCCTTTCTCACATCTACCTCTCCTTTTTCCAAGTCATGAGCCTGCCTCTCTGTAATTCTATTTTTCTCTAAATCTTTTTTCAAAAATTCACAAGAAAGGCTCTAATTATTATGTCTTGCAGAAATAAGAGGTGGTTGAGATGAGTTGTTTGTGGTCACATGAATAGAGGTATCCTCATGTAGAGGGCTATTCATGGTCATCCCATAAGTATTTGAGCAAAAAATAAATCCTAGTAAAATATTTTCAGTAAATGTAAAAGTTGATAAGTTATCAGAGTTTATACCTTCAATTGAAGTGTGAGCATGCTCTGGCAATGCTAACAATGGAGGCACTTCAATAGCTTTAATCACTTTGGCTTGCTCTTCACCCTCCACTATAGCATGCACAACTCCTGATGTATGTAGCACAAAGGCTATTGTCTGTAGTTCTTTTCAGTGTCTGCTTCAGCCTTTTCAGCTGAAGGTTCTTGTGTGACAGGAGGTTTAGGAATTGCTGATTCCCTTTATGAATCAGGTTCTTGTGGCTTCCCCTCCTCTTCTAAAGATGGATCTGCATGAATCCTTGACAAGTTAACATCGACTGATCGCTTCTTAGTATGAGCTAAGAGACTCTTGGTCTGCAATTTGATCTTGGAAACTTCATGAGTAAGAGTCAGAGATTCTCTGGCAGTAGTAGCATTTAAAGCATCCAGATGTGTATTAGTGTTTGAAGACTTCATCAGCATTTAAACGTTTGTCTTCTCCATCCCTTTGAGAAAGAGGTTCTTGTGGGAAAGGGTCTTCAGAAGCTGTTGTATCCCTTTGAGACACAGGTTCTTGTGTGCTAAATCTTTGCTGATAGTGAGAGGCCTTGAACATTCTGCTAGCCTTTACTCTGTCAAGTTCTGATTCAGAGGTCTTTGATCTTTGAATATCAGATATTATGTCTTGGACTTGATCAGCAGTGACTTCAATAGTTCTTTTCCTCATTTGAACAGGAAGAGGAGAATCAGAAATCAACACAACATCACCATCCTTATTTCTCCTTAGGCTTGAAGAAGCAGCTGTAGGTTCACTTGTGAAATAATCAGAGATTTTACTCTATTTCACCTCTGTAGTTTTAAACAATCTCCTATTCTTGACCACCGGCTTTTGAATAAGATCAGCAGCAGGCTTTGATGGTACCTGGCCAGGATCTTCTCCAGTCATAATTGGGGCTGCATCAGACTTTATGTTTCTAAATGACAAGGCTGTCGCGTGCCTATCAAATAATAATTCCTAACAAATTCTTCTAACAATGTAGTAGGGTAAGTCAAATTCGATCTCACAGAGACAAACGTATCAATCACTAGCAATTTTTGATTCGATTAACTAAGCCAATAACATAATAAAAATTGAAAGAGATTATTAAGCTAAAATTATACCAAAGTAAATATGTTCTGTATCAAATAAATAAAAGAAAACATCTAGAGTTAAGTATTCCCACTAGCATGAATGAATGCAATTATGATTTTCCCGCCCCAATCAATCAAATACAACTTAAGAGGAAAGATGCACCCTATAAAATACCAATAACCTCTCCCGAGTATTAATGGCTTTTCTAAAATACAATCAAGCCTATTTTCATGGTATCATGCAATTTAGAGACATTAAACACAACATCTAAGTACAACTTTCGTTAATAAGTAAATATCTGGTTCAAACAATACGCATAATCACGTCTGACTTGTAATTATTAATTAGGAACAACTCAATAAGCAAGAGCATATAATATAACTAAATTGGGGGATTGGGAAAATCATACATCAATCACAACTAGGGTTCAACTTAACCCTAGATTAAAGATCTACTCACTCATGACTAGAATAACAAAACATATAATATAACAAGAACACATAATTGATATTAATGAGAATAGAGTTTAAAACCTTCAA
>PHNY01052141.1:6004-16339 GCA_003724115.2 Anethum foeniculum
ATTAATATTTTTCAATAATAGATATTAATAATTTAAAAATATTTAAAGTCAATATATTCATTCCACCACTCAACCAAACACATGATATGAAGAATGATACATTAACCCCATATCACCTTAACCCGATTACTCATTCCAACCCCATACTGCACCGCGAACCAAACGACCCCATTTGTTCACGGAAAAATTGTTAAAAAAGTTACGTATTTTTTTGGTTAAAATTTAAAACTATAACAATTAAAGATGGTTACAATTTGTAATTTGGTTAACCTAATTTTTTGGTCATCCTTCGTCATAACCGTTAGATATTTCAAATTAAATGATTATAACCGTTATATCAAAATAAAAATGTTAAAAACAAGCAAAATTTTCAGGTTCGATTCCCGCCAACAACATATTAGATTTAACATTTATATTATTATTTTAAAATATATAAAAAAGGTGTATAATTTAAATCTCATTAATCACGTATTATTTTATACTATTTACATTATCAGAAATCAGAACACTCGAAATAAAATAATAATTAATTGTAATATTGAATCACTTATATTAGACTTATATATAAGAATAATAAAAAAAAAATTACAAAACCCGGGGTGTTAAGCTAGTAAATTCAAAACGAGAACATTATCATATATCAACTTTATATAAGTACCTATATATATATATATGTATGTTTAAAAGAAAGTGGAGCAATAGAATTAAGAGAAAGTTTATAATTTAGTACTACTAACTTACATCTCGTGCGATGGACGGGTTTCACTTAGACGTGGCAATATGGGCCCAAAACTATATATCCAGTCCAAACTAAACCAACTTTTAAAATTTGGCCCAACATAAAGTCACATATTTCATTTGGATTTGGTTGGTTTGGAATCACGTTTTTATACTTAAATATGGATTTGAATATGGAGCAAATGTGTGATATCTATATTACAGAAAACATGATTTCAACCCACTGTTTGAGGATTTAGCGAATAACACTTTTTATACGGCTCGGCACTTTGGGGTTTTTATCAGTTTCAATTACACTAAATTAAATTCAAAGGATCTCAGACTAATTTTCGTTTCATCTTCGAGTAATCTCCTGCAGATTACTTATATTATATAAGTAATATAAGTGAACATGGTACCTCAAATATGCGAAAGCATATGATGTCAAAACATGGAGAAGATGTACCCGGTGATGAGCTTGGAATTGTATCTTTTGAGCAAAGTGTTTACCATAATCTAATGGAAAAATTAATAGTACAACATAGAGTCTACATCTTTAGCACAACATAGTCCAATCAATTTTCGTTTTCATGGTACAACATCTTTAGCACCAACAAGTCTACCACGCTTCTGGAGTGGTTTTGAATTACCAATCAATTCTTCAGGAATTAATTTATGAATAGAGATTTCAACCCTTGCTGGAGCATTAACAGCAGGTATGTGTGATTTTATAATATGTCTAGAATCATTAAAAGCATATGACATTTGATTAGCAATATTTTGCATATGAATGATTCTTATAACCTCAGATTCACATTGTTTAGTACGTGGATCAATAGTATTTAATCATGATGCATTACGTGATAGTTCAGAATTTAACTTATGCAAAACATTATATCCCCCTAATGGTGGGAACACAAACTCATCAAAATGACAATCAGCATATCGAACAGTAAAGACATCACCAGTTAATGGTTCAAGATATCTTATAATAGATGGTGAATCAAAGCCAACATATATTCTTATTCTTCTTTGCGGTCCCATTTTAGATCTTTATGGAGGTGCAACAGGAACATATACGGCACTACTAAAAATCTTAAAGTGTGAGATATTCGGGACTTGGCTAAGAGCCAGAGGCGGACCGACATTCAGCCAAGAGAGTGCCCAGGAAGCCACTTGATTCTTGGCTTAAAGAATTATTTATAGTGAAAAAAACTTTGGAAGCCACTAAGATTTTTGCTAGGAACCCACTTCACTTTTACCGACCCAACTACTTTCAACATAAAAGGCCCAAACTAGAATGAAATAAAAAAAAAATGATACAAATGAGCCCAACATCAAGAATTGTCCAAATAGCTAACACGGTCATTAAAAAATTAATAAAAGAAGTTACCCTATAATTCATTTTTTTTAAACTCTCTCACGCCTCATCTCAATTTTTTTCACTGTCTCTGGTCCTCTAGCTCCGGAAAGAACATCTCTGGGAATTCCATTGCAAGCGAAGCCATCATCTATTCTTTTTCGATTTCTTTAGCTCCTTTCTTTGTAAGTAATTTCTTTTCTTTTTGTTTATTCAATACCTAATTTTAAAATTTAGCTTCTTTGATATTTAGTGTTTATCAGTTTATTTAATGTTTAATTGTTAACATTGATGATAATAAGTAAATGTTAATTGTTAAATTATATTTATGATTAATTACATATTTTAAATGGAACGATTCTTTAAAAGAAAATTACCGCAGCCATCTCAACCTGTTAGCAATGATATCTCAAGTGAAAATAATAATGTTTCTCGATCTAGTTCAACTCCTACAATGCCCCAACTAATTGATTTGAAAGAACTTCCTTCGGATCCTTTTGATAGAAAAAGAATTTTAGATTATCATCCTAATCAAATAGATGAAATAAGAAGAACGTACATACTTAGAGGGCCTACTAGACCCGAAGGATTTGTATATCCATAAAAAATGATTGAGGATAAGCCAAGGCGCTTTAATCCTAAATGGTATGATGACTTTGATTGGTTGGAGTATAGTGTGAAAGCCGATAGTCTTTTTTGTTTGCCTTGTTACTTGTTTAAAGATCATATTGGGAAGAAAGGTGGGGTGATGCTTTCATATTAGATGGTTTTAGTAGTTGGAATAAATTACACGAAAGACTTAAATCTCATGTTGGGGGTGTTGGTAGTATTCATAATAGGGCAGTTAAAAATTGTGATGATCTAATGAAACAACATCAATCTATTATTGTGGCTTTACATAAGCAAAGTGATATCACGAAGAATGAGTATCATATTCGACTATATGCTTCAATTGATGTTTCAAGATATTTGTGGTCTTGTTCATATGAAGGAGATATCTTCTTTGACTCTTAAATTGGCTATTGATTCTTTACTTACTGAACTTGGTTTGAGCTTTAAAAAAATTAGAGGACAGGGTTATGATGGTGGAAGCAATATGCGTGGTGAGTTTAATGGGTTAAAAACTTTAATCTTGAGAGAGAATAGCTCGGCACATTATGTACATTGTTTTGCTCACCAACTTCAGTTAGTTATTGTGGCTATTGCAAAAAAACACTTTGGTGTTGGAGATTTCTTTGACATGATATCAGTCTTGATAAATGTGGTTGGTGGCTCTTGCAATCGTACAGATATGATTCGAGATAGTCAAAGAGAGAAACTGTTCAAAGAGATAGGATGTGGTGAAAAAGAAACTGGGCGTGGATTAAATCAAGAGCTTTCTTTAATTAGAGCTGGAGACACACGTTGGAGTTCTCATTACAAAACACTTTTGCGTTTGGTTGATTTGTATGAGGATGTTATTGATGTGCTCAATTACGTTGAAAAGGTGGGTGAAAAAGATGTGCAGAAACGTCAAGCAAATGGTCTTCAAATATATTTTACATCATTCGATTTTGTATTTTATTTGCACTTGATGTTGCACATTTTTGGGCTCACCGAATCTTTAACAAAAGCACTATAAAGAAAAGATCTAGATATCTTGAATGCTATTTCATTGGTGAAATCAACTAAATGACAATTAAAGAAGTTTAGACTTGATGGATGGGTTCCTCTTTTAGAGAAGATCTTTTCTTTTCGTGACAAGCATGGCATAGAAAAATTGAACATGGCAGATCCATTTGTTAACCTAAAAAATAGACGACAAAAAACAGGATTCACATATGAACATTATTATTCTTATGATTGTTTTAATGTTGTTGTGGATATGCAACTTGCAGAGTTTGATGATCGTTTTAATGAGGTGAACTCCGAGTTGCAAATTTGTATGGCTGCTTTAGATCCACGTGATTCATTTGGTGCATTTGACTCATTGCAGTTGATGAGGTTAGTTGATTTTTATCCTGATGATTTTAGTTCTACAGAGAGGATTGCTATTGAGCATGAACTAGCAATTTATATTGATAATGTGAAAGAAGATGGAAGATTTGCTCATTTGAACGGTATTGGTGATCTTGCTAGAGTGATGGTACAAACAAAAAAACAAATTTCTTATCCTTTACTCTATCGATTACTAAAGCTTGCATTGGTTTTACCGGTTGCAACTGCGATAGTTGAGAGATGCTTTTCAACAATGAAACTTATGAAGTCGGATTTGCGCAACCGAATTGGTGATAATTATTTAAGTGATTGTCTTATTTCAGCTATAGGAAAAGAAGCATTTGCCAAAGTTACTAATGATGATGTAATAGATCATTTTCAAAAGATGAAAACGCGTAGGGAACAACTTTAAAATGTAAAACATTTCTCATGTTAATGTACTTTGTACTTTTTATAATTGTTATCGTATTTTTTTATTTAAATATTTATATTAGGAACCCACTAAAAAATATTCCTGGGTCCGCCATTGCCAAGAGCTAACTGTTGAGGGGAATATTTGTGGTAAGAAGATGGTCATATCTTAATAATATTTACAGCATGAAGTATTGTGTGACCCCAAACAGATGTAGGTAGTTTAGTTCTTATAAGTAAGGGACGTGCAATGAGTTGAAGTCTATTAATTAACGGTTCTGCTAAACCATTTTGTGTATATACGTGAGCTACAGCGTGTTCGACTGATATTCCTACTGACATACAATAGTCATTGAAGGTTTACATCGGCATTATCTAGTCGAATTGATTTGATAGGATTGTCAGGAAATTGGGCTCGTAATTTGATTATTTGAGCAAGTAATTTGGCAAAAGCTGTATTTCGGGTGGAGAGTAGACAAACATAAGACCATTTAGTTGAAGCATCGATTAAGACCATGAAATATTCAAATGGGTCAGATGACAGATTATTAGGTAAACGACATGTTTATACCATCATAACAAGCCTACTCAAGTAACAATGTCTCTTTACAGAAACAAATGGAGTATTCCATTTGAACTAGTGATAGGTTTCAGTGTACTTGTCTTGTTTATTTTTCTAGATGGCTCTTATGTCTAAATGAGCTTAGAGATTTCCGTGCAATAGTCTTGTATAGAATTAGATCAACTTGGAAGAAGTTCAATGAAGATTGTTTAAACAGCAAGTTGCAGAGAAGACTATTGAAGATAATAAATTGGAGAAATATCTCTAAGTCATACATCGTGAAGTCTAAAAGAACTATACCGTGAACTAACAAGGCTATATCGTGAAGTGAAGGATATCATGAAGTCATCAATATTTACAAGTCAAGTCAAGCTATACGGCTATACCGTGAAGTCTCTTATAGCAAAGTCACATGTTGTGAAGTCAAGATCTATACCCTAAAGTGCTATATCGAGAAGTCACCTGCTCAAAGATATCCAAACTTCCACTATGTCGAGAAGTGTGATGACAAAACAACTCAGAGTTTACGATATTCTCACTCAGTTGGTTTATAACAAGACAAAAGAATGTATAATTTCCAGAAAAAGAGAAAACAGATCAGTGCAGCACATTGTACATGTATGTGGTTCAAGAATAGGTGTCAAGCCTATGGTTAAAACTTGTAGAGAAAGAAAAGGGAACACACAGTTAAAGATAAGGAGAAAATATCAAGATCATGGTTGTCCTGCAAAAGCTGCATCGCGTCTCATGCACAGTACGGGTCTCCAGCTATTGAATGGAGTGTGCACTACGTTTTGTAAAATGTCTTATTTATAGTGTGCTCATTCCATATCTTTAGTTGTGTAGCAGATCGAGGATTTACAATGTAATATCTTTTCTCTCTCCGTGAGCCAAACTCAAGAACTATTCTTGAGAAGAAGCCAAGAAAAACACCTTCGTTTTTCTTAGGACTGTAGCAACAATTTCTTTATATCTTATATAAAGTAAATTGATTAAATATTGTGTGTTGTGATGTTTATGTTTTATACTTTGCTGCATACAATATTTACATATCCTTGTCGAGTTGATATTTCAAAAATAAATAAGTTTTTGAAATTATCCAACTAGTCATTCACCCCCACCCCCCGTCCAGTTATTCGAGAGCCCTGTGACCCAACACAGATGAATAGGACCACAAATGTCACCTTGATTTCTTTCTAAGAAATTTGGGAATTTGGTTTGGAGTTTAACTGGAGATGGTCGGACAATTCGTTTTCCTAAAGAACTTGTTGAACAAGGAAGTTCATGACGTGGAATGACCATTTGTTTTTTAAGGGTATGTCCCATAGAATTTTCTATTATACGCCGCATAATATATACACCTGGATGACCAAGCCTCTCATGCCAAAAGGTAAGTGACTTTGGGAATCGTAACACTATAAGACTCGATGACTCTAATTTAACATATAATCTAGAGGTGATTGATTGTAATTTTTCCAAAATTTTCTTATGGCCTGAGGTAGTTGAAGTGATAAGGAGATATTCTGTTTCATTCTCACTCGTGGTTTTTACGTGAAAACCATTAAGACGAATATCTTTAAAACTCAGAAGATTTCTAGTGGATTTGCTAGAATATAAAGCATCATGCATGTGAATTTCTGTCTCATTTAGTAGGATAAAACTGACTTTCCCAAAACCCTCTATAATATTTGATGTGCCCGAAATTGTCCAAACGTGCGAGTTGGTTTTAGTTAGCTGTGAGTAATATTTCTGATTTTGTAAAATCGTGTGAGTGGTTGCGTAGTCGGCAATGCATACATCTCCCATATTTGTGTATATAAATGAACAACAATTTTATTAAGACAAACAAGATACATAACACACGAACATAAAACAAATACATAGAAGTAGAATATTAAAACAAGTACATATAAAGCATAACATCAAAGAAATACATATGAAAAACTAGTCATCTAAATCATAATAAAGGTTAGTGTCAGTGTCTTTTCATTTGAGGTCTTGTTGTCTGGTTCTTCACTTGGATTATGATTAGCGAAGTTTGTTTCCACCTTTTTTCCATTATTCTTTTTATGTGACTCATAGAGTTCAACCAGATGTCTAGGTGTGTGACAAGTACGTGTCTAGTGTCTATTAGCCCCACATCTGAAACACATATCCCTAGTATATCCTTCTTGTGGTGCCTTTCTTTTACTTGGAACTTCACGTTGCCTATTCTGTTGGCCAGAGTTGTTATAACCATCACGCTGCCACTTCAGTTGACCAGAGTTATATTGATTTTGAAACCGACCTTGATAATTTCCATGCCCGCTTTCGTCCATATCATTATCCTCCTCTATGCCCTTTCCCACACTCATTCTTTTGGAATGACGTGTTATGTACTTCAGGTAGCTGGCAGAACCTGTGGGACGTATCCGATGATTTTTTAGCAACAACTCATTATTCTTTTCAGCGACAAGGAGATATATCATCTCGCTATAATTCTGAAAATTTCGTTCCTTATACAGGTGTGCCAGAATCATTGTGTTGGGATAAAATGTTGAGAGGGTCTATTCTATCATGTCAGCATCAGAAATATTTTCACCATACAATATCAGTTTTTAGCTTATTTTGAACAAAGCATAATTATATTGAGCAACAAATTTAAAATCATGCAACCTTATATTGATCCAGTCATAACGGGCATGTGGCAAATAGACAAATTTTTGGTGATCAAACCTATCTTTAAGATAAGTCCAAAGAGCGAGTGGGTTTTTGACGGTTAGGGTTTTAGATTTCAAATTTTCATGGATGTGGTGCCTAAGAAAAACGATAGTTTTAATATTTTGTTCAACATTTGGGGTTTTTTTCTGATTCTACGGTGTCTTTTAGCCCATTAGCACTAAGGTGTTATATCTATACCCATCCATTGCAACAAACTCTAATTTCGCAAGATTCACCATTCGGAATGTAAAATAAATATTTAAAACATGATATAACAACATGACGCATCCAATCGGTAACAATTAATAATATAGCATATAATAAAATTTATAGCACAAAATAATAAATGACATAGTATAAAAATTATATTAACATAGCTAACTTTGAATTTAAACAATAATAAATTTTTAAATAACGGTAATAATAACATTTATAAACTTAAAAATTAATGAAGTTAGATCATACCTTTTTGGTCGAGTAAAATAGATTGTACGCAGACTATACCTTTTTTTTTCAAGTTTAACCTCGTATAGAGACTCAGTCTCCTTTTAGCAAAATCGATTGTGCCTATTTTTTCAAATATAAGCTCATACAAAAACTCGTGCTCCTTGGTCGAGTAAAACGGATCGTAACTTGGGTAGAGACTCGTAATGATAACGTGTTATAAATTAAAAACAAGAACATTATTATATATCAACTTTATATATGTACCTATATATATATATATATATATATATATATATTGTTTAAAAGAGAGTGGAGCAATAAAATTGAGATAAAGTTTATAACTTAATATTATTGCTCTGAATGGAACCACACAAATGAAGTACATGATATGAACTATTTATAATATCTGCTATGTTGTTTGGTCAATGTGATCACAGTTAATACAGCCCGTGTATACAACACATGAGTCAACATGTATTGAAAATGCATTCTTCTAGTAAACTTTGGCAATCACTGATGCTCGCATTTATAACAGTTCCTGATTATTGGAATCCATCGTAACAAGTTAAGGATGATAAATAACAAAAGAGAAAACCGACCCTGAGGATGATCTTCGAAAATTTACCTTGAGGTTAGGTTAAAATTCCATATAAAATAAAAAGGTAATTTTATAAATATTATACTCACCTCCTGCATTTACATAAATACACTCGATTATCATACTACAAATTGTTTTAACCTCAGTAGTGTTGTTTAAGGGTGACCTAGGCCCGCAAGCTCATAACAAAATGCAATATTTTGTGATAAATATATAATTAAGATCTTATATTTGCTGATAAATATAAGTTATAGGTCACCTAAGCAAGTAAGTCACACAATGAATTAATAAAATAATGGTGACAAACATAATAAAGTAATAGTGACAAAAATAATCGTATTTTTAATTAATTTATAGTATTATTTGAATATGTTTGATGTTATTTTACATCTCTACTGGATCTTGGATCATAAATTCTATTTTAGTATTAAAAACTATTTTTTAATTTCAAATTATTAGCAATATCTATACAAATTTTTGCACCACCATTGTACTTGCTCTAACAAGTAAATTTTCATTTATCTAAATTATTTTATACAAACAAATTTGTATCATATTCCATTCACAAATTGGTATATGGTATTTTTAAATTATGATTACATCTTATATTATAAATTCTATAGAGTACTAATTTGATAAATAATTATAAATAAATACAAAATTATTTTTTTTACTAATTTTGCTTAATTATAAGATTTTACTTTGTTGATTTAATCATTTTCATCGTTTTTCCTCATTTTTAAATTATATTTGATTTAGGTCTACTTTTTAAAAAATAATGTTGAGTTAGATTTTTTTTTAACGAACGTTTCATCTTTGTTTTTGTCCAATTTCTTTATATAATATTTGATAAATTGTATATAATTATTTTACAAAATCTTTAAAAAATTATATATTTTAACAATGGTGAATTGTAATGGGTTGGTTACTATTTACAACCACTGTTAATCGAATTCACTTGAAATAATAATCAATATAATTTAAATAAAATTTGGAATTCAAATCTACAAATTCAAAAATTAATTATCAATTTATGTTGCAAAATTAATGATCCTGTTTTAGAAATTAAAAATATCAAAAAGTATATTTTAAAATGATATATTCCTAAACAAGGGCGAGAAATTGCCCAAAATGCCTCATACACACCCTCAACGGCCCAAACTACATCTTTTCAAAGGCCCAGCCTTTTATGCCCACCGACTCCATATAGCTGAAATGCGTTATCCTAGTTTGACCAAGTTGACCACCATTTAACAAAAGATCTTATCTATATCCAAAATTTTATTTAGAAATATAATAGAAGGGGTCATGCACTTAGGCTCTTTTCACTCCTTTGCACTACCCAAGCTGCAATTTTTGTCAATTACTTCTACCTGCAATCTTGTACTGGCATCGACACTCATATCATCCTCTTTCATGTAAGTTTTATCTTTCAATTTAGGTTTTTAATTTCAATTAGGTTGTTATTTGTTTCAATTTCATCTTGTTTTGATTTATTTTAATTTCGTCATTCTGTAATTACGAGTTATAACGGTAGTCATGATGATTTCACTATCGTATAAA
>PHNY01052155.1:4383-17505 GCA_003724115.2 Anethum foeniculum
AACTCAATATGATAGCCATTACGACGTATATCTTTGAAACTCAAAAGGTTTCTTTTTGACCTTAACTAATATGAGATGCGAAAAATAATCTTTATTTTTCAAAATTGTATGTGTTGTTGCACTATCAGCCAGACAAAATAATTCCTCATCTTTCACAGCATATAATGAGAGGTTGCTGGCCATATTCTTTATAATGAAAACATATAAATAAATTTTAGAATCACAAAATTTCAAAGCATTGCATTCATGATAAAAAGAGAGTACATGTCATGCATGAAATAGAGCAAATTATTTTTAGAGTTTGAACATGCAAATTTAAATATTCAATAAATAAAGTAATATATAAGGCTTAATTATCGCCTCCACCAAACGTGGTAATCTCTATATTTCCATTATAAAAAAAATCACCGACTTTCATAATTTTTTCAGTTTTCATTAAGATACTGAGAAAAAATATCATAGAATTGGCTTATCTCTCAGAGGCCTTATTTACCTCCATGTTTATGGTGTTACCAAGAGTTATATCACTAAAATGAATTTGAGAATCCATGTCAAATAATTCTTTTTAATGTCATCAAGGGCGTTGAACTCAAGTTTTGTGAGATTCGACATTGTAAATACTAAAACACATAGCACGTAAATCAATTAAAGAGTTATGCCTCACAAATAGATATCATGAATTCAAAATTTAATAATGGAACACATATTAGTACATGTATAAATAAAGCATGATACCAATCTTGAAATCAATAATTTCATGTATAGAGTGTAACCGTGATTATTCAAATATGTTTGTACCCCTTACTAGCAAACGATAATAGAAAATTTCTCTTTTTTTTTACTAACAGTTCTGTATATTATTTATACGAATATTAAATAAAAATAAGACAAAGGATGTACTAAAAGACATTAAATATTAGAACCAGGAACAATAACTATGGTGAGGGATATGGTCCACGTATACAGGCATCCAGAAGATAGACAAACAAACATCTAAATGATATGTTATCATTGTCACTGGAAAATTCATTCATCACTAATTTATTTATTTCCAAACATATAGCCACATATGCATAATCAGAAGTATATCTAAGAGGCGTAATAATAGTAAAACATAGTACTAATAATTTTTACTCTAGCATTTAATTTTATTGAATAAATGAAATATCAATTCTAAAATAAATCACATAATTATGTGCACATATATAAAGAAAAATTATTATATAAACTATGCACGTTTGTCTCCAAATTCATGTTATACAAATCAATGTAAAAGTTTTCTTAATAAGGAAAGTTGCATGATATAAGGCTTTTGACTATGAATCAGCAAATACAAAATATGCACCTTCTTTACGTAATACAAGGCAACATAGAGGGATTGTGTTATAAGAAATTACAACATAGAGTCAGGTCCCTGGCAACAAGATGGCTTAAATATAATAAAGTACTATTAAATATAAACATGTAATGTGCACATTTTAAAATAAACATTACAGAAAGTTTTAAGATTCAAGACTCATACCTTAGAATTTAAAATATAACAAGGGCCGTGAATATATGTAGAGGTAATATGACTTCTGATAAATAACATTATTACTTGTTCGATATAGCCCGAGAAACGGAGCTTAACACACTTTTCTTTTTCTATTTTACTTTAATCTGAATTAGAGCTTTGTGCTGATAACCGTATTACATAATATATATATAAGATTAGAGAGAATGAGAGAGAAAGAAAAAACTCAAACATTCATTTCATATCCCAAGGTAATGTACATGCAAGCTTTTTATAGGCTTCCTAAACATAGTTACAAGAGAAGTGAAAAGTCAAGAGTTAGTCTTAATTAATGGAGAGAAAGTGAAATATAAAATCACAACCAGAAAATCTAAGAGTCATACAATAATATCATAACAACTCTAAATTATACAACTAAAATGAAATATATCATCAATCAATATTTAATGAATTTTAAACGGAGTCGCATGCCAGCTTACTCCTTGCTAGGGTACAGTAAACCCAATTCGATTGGGTTTTAGGATAAATTCAGAACCTAAAAAATCAAAAAATTTAATCACAATGGAACCATCGGTTTCGATAGTAAAAATCTTAGTCCAATTTTGACTAAAAATTAATAAATAAAATTAAATTAGAAAAATAATTTTGCTATCCATATTTACATAAACACTAATAAAGGCACATTAGAACATAAATCGTCCAACAATATTAAAATTACAAGTTATAAAAACCGGAAACTAAATACCAGAAAAGATAAGTGTGAAATTGTATTAGAATAGTAAATGTAATATTTCTTTTTGCAGCGAAAGAGCATGTCAAGTAAATTGTGATACTTGGTCAAGTGCACAGCCAGTACTGAGCAGTGTATGTTCCTCACACTGATTCTATATTTTTGGATATATTGAGATCGGATAGACTTTTTTAATTTTTTGATTTCGGAACGATTCTATCTTTTTATCAATTCTGGTTCAATTTCAATTTTAATTTAATTTTTTGCTCAACTCTATTTCGATGCTTGAAATTTTAGACTCCCAAGGACTGAACTCTTCTTAAGAGAGGGTAGGACAACTCTTACAATGCTTGACAACAGAGAAAAAAGGCATGATAAGATAAATGTATGACATAAATTTTATTTTATTTTTTAATCATATCAATCTTCTTATAAAATATTTTTTATTTAAATTTTTCAAAATACATGTCCGACCTCTTTTAACTTATATGTCTCCTATTTAAATAATGAATTTTTATTTTTATATACTATAATTGTGATTGTCTATTTTGAAAAATATTACATGTAAAATACAGATTCTCTGACGATTTCAATTTTGAATAAAATATTAAGTGAAAGTAATAAATGATTCTAATTTAATTATTGCAATAAGGTATTATTATTATTTTTATTTAATAATTACGTTTGGTTTATATTATTGAAAAATAAAATATTTTTATATTAAATGCAACAGGCTCTTATCTAATCTAATCTAGGGGTATGTTTTGCGCGGACTTATAAGTTCAGCTTATGACTTCTAAGCCCGCAACAAAAGTATTTATCAACCCAACTTATAAGTCAAATTTACAACTTATAAGCTGATAAGTTGAATGTTAGTAACCACGTAATTTTTCTCAACTTATTTTAATTTTTCGCATTTTTTTAATTTTAATTTTAAAATATATGTTTTTAAATATTAATCTAATATAAAATTCACTAAGTAATATAATTATATTTAAAAAATTATTTATTTTATTTTATTTAAGTAAAAAAATTCTGACTTATAAGTAAAATTATCCAAACACTTGTATAACTTATACGTATTCGTCTACTTATCACGTATAAATCACTTATTTATTTTAAGTTATAAGTTACTTATTTTAAGATTTCTCAAAGCACAAATGATTTAATAAGCCTTTACAAGGATAAACTTGCAATTTTCCGAAAAGAAAATACCAATCAAATTTAGGGAAATGTTATTTCCTGAGCTAAAATTTAACTTCTAGAGCAAATTTGTTTTAAAAGACATGCTCTGCCCTTCAACTTATTTCCAGAGCTGCAAACAATAATTGTTTTTAATAAATTAAATCATATACATGCAATGCTCACCTTTATTCGAGAATAGCCATTCATGGAAAGAAAAGAACAATGTCATAAAGTTATACATCAACTGAGCACCAGAACACCAACTACAAGATCAGGACTTACTAAACAACTCGAAGCCTACTACTTCCACCAAAAATTAGTCAAGAATTCATAGAAAATAATAACATGAGCAATTAGATTAACCAACCATTCTAAACTCTTGCAAAAAATTACATAACCCACCAAAAATAACTAAGGTGCATCACAAAAGACACCAAATTTAAAGATTTGATGTAGAAAAATGAAGTTTCCAGATAGTCGCTTGTAACAAAAATTCTCTTGCTTCATTCCAAGGGCTCAAACAAAAACTCTCATGCTTCATTGCAGGGGCTCTAACAAAAACTGATACATAGAAATTAGTAAAATAAAATTAGTGAAATATTTAATGTAAAATATTATACCTAAATTGTATTAACAGTAGAGACTTACGTCATTATCCACATTGCAAGAAAAGTCACTGGATGAATGAAAAGAAGCGTATGAGCCAATATTATCCTCGTCGGTTAAACATGGAATATAGCAGTCTATGAACTCCACACCACTAATCTGACCTCGACATGAACGACTATTATTTCCAACACAACCACAATGACCACATTTCCGTGCTTTATCAACAATTTCAAATTCAGATGGATTTCTTTTGGTTGAAGTGGACTCCTTTATGTTTTTTGATCCTTGTGGTCTTCCTTTTTGTGGCACTATATTTGGCTCAAGAAGTTTGGATGAAGATCCATTAATAAGTTGAGATAACATGTTCAAAACACTTTTTTTTTCAGTAACAGCCCATTCTTGATATTTGTCTTCAAAGTCACCAAGCAATTCCCTAAATTTTACATTACCAGAATTCATCTCACCATCAAGAAAATTAAATTGTCTATTGTCAATCCTCCATTGAGAATGTATTGTCTCAATTGCTATGACTTTATCTTTCCAACCACTCAACATGTGTGCACAAGGAAGACCCATGACTGTTTTAAATTGACCAATGCATATGAGTGTAATTTTTTCAGATTTAACCAACTCCCATTGCCTGTACAACTCTTTCATAGAAAAATGTGATACCCGAGAACTCAAATCTCTAAATAGCACTATATTACAGTCATGAAGAGTTCGAAATTTCTCACTTGAAAGCCTTGCTTTAATCTCTTGGAAGTCATTCTCAATTGTAAAACATATTCTTTTACTCTCTGAAAATCACCAGTTGAAATAATCAAATATTGTTTTAATTTGGCATGTGCACCTTCTGCTCTAGATGAAACATGATTTCGAAAGTGCGTAGATTTTTCAGTCCATGTATGAACAAATCTCTCCTTGTGTGGAAACCATGTACTTTGTATATACTTTGTAGCGGCTTCTTTCTCTTTGTACAAAAGTTCAAATTGTGTCCAATTTTCCACATACTCATCTTCGATTCGAGAATATATTGCTGAGTTCCAATTAGATAAAAACATCTCCCACTCTTGTTGCTTCTCAAAATAACCCTTACACTTTGCTAGAATATTTTTTCTCAATATGCCAAACACATTATAAATTTACTGCTCTAGGAAAGACAATCTCAATTGCATTCGTGAGTGCTAATTCTCTGTCAGACATAATTACAGAAGGTTGACACTCAAGATCAAGGATATCCCTAAACCTTTCCAAAGCCCAAATATAATCATCACACTTTTCACTTTCTAAAAATGCAAAACATGAATAAAAAGAAGTATTAAAATTTGACATTCCAACTATGTCAAGTAATGGCATTTTCTATCGATTTGTTTTGTAAGTGCAGTCCATAACATAAACAGTTGGATAACTCTTACTAAGTGCAATTGAGATTAGGTGAGAGAAAAACAAACGATTTATCTTTCCATCTTCATGGTGATTGACGTCAAAGATAAAATTACCTTTACCGAGTTCCTCGAATAAAGCTTGGATAGGAGTTCGGCCGTCTAATCTTTCTTTCTTTAGCTTGCACTTCATGTTTGTCACAGTTCGCAAAACAACTTTGGTGTTAATATTTTCTTGTCGAAGTGCAGAAAGAATTTGATGTGTTTGTACACCGGCTCTTGTCATTCTTTTAATGACCAAAATCTGTTCGGTTGATAATTGATGACTAGACATATCAACATATGGTTCATCATTGTGTGAAGTATTTCTCATCTCAAGTGTCCAAAATCCATTTTGTTGCTTCTTGCTAAGAAGTTCAAAAGGACAATTGATAAGCCGAGATCCTGATTTTCTCTTTCGATCCTCAAGAGTAAGTTTCAATTTATTACGATAATTTATTCCTCTATCACAACCAAGAACAACATACTTCTCTTTTCTAGAACATTTAATTGATAAAGCATACCCATGTTTCAAATAGAAATTTTTGGTAGAACTGATAAGATCTTCACTATCTTTGAATAACGTACCTTCTCCGATTTTAGTTGCTTGAGATTCATCCATGACTGAAATTAAGTTCTCCGTGTTCTTGATTTACCTCCACATTGAATTCTAGGGTTCGTTTCTACCCATTCATTATTTAAGAGATAAAACTAATATAATGTGTGTATTAGTAAAAATATCTCTAATAGACAGTGACAAATAGCTTAAGATAATTTCGTCTTTTTAATAAAATTTATTCTGGAAATAAAATTATTGCTCTGGAAATAACATTTTCCCAAATTTATTACACGATTATTATATGCAAACGCGTGGAAATACACTGCGGTCCAAAAACGACTCAAAAATTCACAGCACCAAATTGGCGGGAAATTTTACTTTAAATTTAAATTAGGGTTTCAAAATTTCAAAACTCCCCACTTGTCCTCTGATCAGAGTTAAGTACCGCCTATTGCAACTCACTATCACCGATCGAAATTCACACCGAGACACTGGTTGAACTGTGCGGATATTGTACGTGCCTCGTGCCTCTCTGTTCGACAAAAGTCCTCACCGAAATTGTCTTTCTGATATGTGTGTTTGTATATTAATGTATGACTTCTTGGTGTTTATAAGTGATCATACATCATGTATTATTGAGAAAGTTCGTAATTATATGCCTTGTTCTCCGTATTTGGAATTCGAACCTGTTTTGGTTGTGAATTATTACTGGTAAAAACAAATTAAAGTGTGCATTTGAGTTATAGACTCGCATTCTATGTTAGAATATATCAAAGAATTGATCTCGTAAGACAGTTCATTTAATGTTCCATTTACTTGTATTTGTAGCTTCGAGAGGGACTACTTAAAGTACTGCTGTTAGTTATATGGTTTCCTTGAATCAGAACGCTGCTTGATCAGATAGTGAGACAATTATAACCAAAACTTTGAGTATGATTGCTTTAGCTTTAGAAA
This sequence comes from Anethum foeniculum, assembly GCA_003724115.2. Lineage (NCBI taxonomy): Eukaryota > Viridiplantae > Streptophyta > Magnoliopsida > Apiales > Apiaceae > Anethum > Anethum foeniculum. Next base: position 11,355 of record PHNY01052155.1, read on the forward strand.
AATTTAGAGATTCTCAACCTTTTAATATTTCAAGAGTAAATGTTGAGAGGCCACAATGCATGTCGATGGGAATTGCTGTCAGAATTCTCTAAGGCTATATTGATCTGTTATCAACACAAACCCATTTGATCTCTCATTGATGGTTCACTCTTGCATCACCAACCCTTTTTAATGTAGGAATCAATACCACAAGTTGTACTAATTTAGCTGTAATGTTATTCGTTTAGATATTGTTGAATTTTTTCTTCTGGTCCTATTTTACGCTGTGACAGTATTGAAGGCATATACCAATTATAAAGGAGTGTCCTGTTATTAGCAAATTAGCTGCAGGAATCGGTGTTTCTGTTCATAATATCCATGCTTCCGGTATTGATATTCGTGGAACTGATGGCACATCCAATAACACTGTACCAATAGCTAAGTTCCCAGTGACATCAACTGTTATGTTTTTCTAGGGGAAAGGAATAAAGTATGTTATTGTCATGTTCTCTTTTGACTTTTTAGCTTTGCATTACTCTCTTTTTGTTTATGTTGATAATTTATTGTTGGGACGTAGTAGAGCCATGGGTACATACAAGTTTCTAGATTAGTGAGGTAACTCAGGCATATTTTATTGGTAAAATATTGTGCCTTGTAATCCAGATAATCTTCAGCATGATGAAAGTTAGCTCCGCAAAAGTTTCTTGGTTCTGCTAATATATTTATAGATATCCCTATCTTAAGTTAATCACTAGAAGATCACTTATTTGTATTTATGTAACTTAATAGTAGGCTGAGAAATTTTATTCTTGTAGGACAAACACCAAGCCTGAGGTTTACATTATGGTCTTCGGATTTCCAGATGTCTTTAAGGAAAGGGTTCGAAAAAATGGCGATGATCCTTGTGCTGTTCATATGAAGTTCCAGGTTTGGCTGATTGTTAGGTGGAAGACTTTCACAACCTGTATGACCAATATGAGTGGTAGATTTTAGAACTTTGTTTTGGTTTTTGAGTGGTTAATATTATATACATGCATATTTTATCTATGAAAGATTAATACTTAAATATTTTGCTTCAATTGTTATTTTGATAAAACATGAATTAGTGTTGCTAATGTGTGAGAAACAATAAACTTAGAGCAGAAGCCTCAAACGTTGTCCAGGCACAGACTTGATGGTCTGAAGTTCTGAAGTCCCAGATAGAAACTGGGGAATAACATATATCGTTTACGCTAATTATTCAAAAGCTAATAAGAGCCATCTTTTGGTTTATCAGTTTAATAAAATTTTCATTTTTGATTGCATTCTTATTAATTTGTTTTCTAATTTATCCACAAGTTATTCTTCATCTATATCAGGCCAGTTGGCCCTTAGCAACTGCTGTATATGCATTAATTGCTCACCACAATTTGGTTTGGTTCCTAGTTCAGTATCCAAATTTGTATGTTGCAGGGTGTCCCAGATGAATCCCAACCATCAAACCTCATAGGCAGTTGAGGTTCTAAAACTAGATTTTGATAAACTAGCAGAAATTTGGCTTGTTATATATATTTATTTAGTAGTAGTGAGACATCGGTACGGAAGGTATGGAATTGTCTCAGCTGTGGATATAAACCAGTTAAGAAAGTGAGGAGTTATTGTAACTCTAGTCACATTTTTTTTATTTTCTTCTCTTCTTTTGGGGCAGGTTACTGCACAAAGTTAATATTAACCTTAGCAAGAATATTGACATCTATTATTTTCCAATTGAGACTGCAAGAAGGTAAAATTTACAGCACAGGCCCATTGGTATCCGAGTTCCGAGCTTAAAAGCCGATTTACTGATGTTTTATTTCATACTTTAGCTAAGATCGTTAAGGTCTACCTTCTAGCTAAGCATCTAAATGAAGACATTTCCAGACAATGTACTACCATGCTCTAAGGGCTTATCTGAGTTGGCCAATAAGGAGGGGTCCTGTGTCACAAAACTTGGAAGTCCGAGTGATAATGATGTTCCGGGACAAACTTTTACTGTTGCTTCCAGGAATTAACTTCTTTGGAGCACTTTGCGGTTGTTCTTTTAGTTGGAATTTCAAAGAATATGTGACTCTTCCGTTCTGTATTGCATTGCTTCCTAAATTTTCTGCTGATAACTTGAGAGAGTAGTACACCAACTTAATTCAATGTTCTGGATCTGGGCGATTTGCACAATACATAGTCATAAAAATGTTACTTTCACTGAAGCTTATTTTTAAAATGATCTCGGAATTGATGATTGTAGACTTATATATCATAGTTAGATATTGTGGATTCTGTAAACCTTGAAAAAGCAGCTTGTTATGATGGAAATTTAATTTACTAAGTATATTTTACTAATTTTACTTAAGGGATTGCTCAATCAGGAATGTGGGGACACCTCCAGAGTCCAGACCGGTGACTGCACAAGGAATTTGTTGCTCGTTGTGCCTGTGCCAAATATTCTTAGATATGATCAGTGTACTGAGCCTTATGCTTCTAATATCTATAGCTGCAGTGTTTTTAGGTCTCTGTCATTTTATGTATTGATCTGTTATCAACACAAACCCATTTGATTTCTCAGTGATGGTTCACTCTTGCATCACCAACCCTTTTTATGTAGGAAGCCAAGACCCCAAGTGTGTTAACTGTCTATTTTATTCTGTACTAATTTAGCTGTAATGTTATTCTTTTAAATATTGTGTAATGTTTTTCTTCTGTCCTATTTTTGTTATGTTGTTTGCAGTATGATCCCTGGTATATTGGCACAGTTTTTTTTTTTTGACGTCTTCTGACATTCCTCTTTCTGTTTTGTTGCAGTTAAGTAGCTGTTTCCTATACTTATGCAGGATGAAACTGTGACAGTATTGAAGGTATAGATGACATTATAAAGGACTGTGCTTTTATCAGCAAATAAGATGCAGGAATCGGAGTTTCTGTTCATAATATCCATGCTTCTGGTATTGATATTCGTGGTACTGATGGTACATACAATAACACTGTACCAATAGCTGAGTTCCCAGTTACATCAACTGTTATGTTTATTGAGGGGATGGCAGTGGGAAAGGAATAAACTATGTTATTGTCATGTTCCCTTTAGATTTTTAGCTTTGCATCACTCTCTTTTTATTTATGTAGGTAATTTATTGTTGGCGGTGTAGTAGAGCCATGGCAAGCTAATATATACAAATTTCTAGATTAGTGAGGTAACTCAGGCATATTTTGTTGGTTATATATTGTGACTTATAATCCAGAGAAATTTCAGCATGGTGATTGTTAGCTCCACAAAAGTTTCTTCCTTCTGCCAATATATTTATAGATATCCCTAGTTTAAGTTAATCACTAGCAGGTCGCTTATTTTGTGATTATGGGACTTGATAGTAGGCTAAGAAATATTATTCTTGTAGTAAAAACATCGAGCCTGAGATTTACATTATGGTCTTTGGACTCCAGATGTCTTTATGGAAAGGGTTTAAAAAAATGGTGAAGTGATCCTTGTGCTGTTCAAATAAAGCTCCAGGTTTGGTTGATGGTTTGGTGCAAGAGTTTCAAAACCTGTATGACCAATGTGAGTGGTAGATTTTATAACTTTGTTTTGGTTTTGCATGGTTAATATTATATATACGTACATATGTTATCTATGAAATATTAATACTGACTATAATATTTTACTGCAATTGTTATTTTGATGAGACATGAATTTGTGTTGCTAACGTGTAAGAAACAATAAACTTAGAGCAAAAGCCTTTAACTCTTTCCAGGCACAGACTTGATGGTCTGAAGTTCTGAAATCCCAGATAGAAATTGGGGAATAACATATATCGTTAAGAAAGTGAGGAGTTAACTGTAATTTTAGTCTCATTTTTATATTATCTTCTCTTCTATTGGGGCAGGTTACTGCACAAGTTGCTATTAACCTTAACAAGAATATTGACATCTATTACTATCCAATTCAGACTGCAAGAAGGTAAAACTTACAGCACAGGCCCATTGGTATTGGAGTTCAGGGTCTTGCAGATGCTTTCAAGTTGCCTGGCATGGCATTTTGATTAAGGCCGAGTTTAAAAGCCGTGATGCTTAATTTTCATACTTGAGCTAAGATTGTTAAGGTCTACCTTTTAGCTCGGCAGCTAAATGAAGACATTTTCAGACAAAGTACTATCTTGCTCTAAGGGCTTATCTGAGTTGGTATGGAGGGGTCCTGTGTCATAAAACTCAGAAGTCCAAGTGGTAAGGTATGTCTCAGGACAAACTTTTACTATTGCTTCCGGGAATTGACTGCTTTGGAGCACTTTGTGTTTGTCCTTATAGTTGGAATATCAAACAATATGTTACTATTCCGTTATGTATTGCATTGTTTCCTAAATCTTCTGCTGATAACTTGAGAGAGTAGTACACCAATTTAATTCAGTGTTCTGGATCTGGGGGATTTGCACAGTACTTGGTCATGAAAATGTTACTTTCATTGAAGCTTATTCTTGAAATGATCTCAGCAATTGATGATTATAGACTTATTTATTATAGTTAGATATTGCGGATTCTGTAAACCTTGAAAAAGCAGCTTGTTATGATGGAAATTTAATTTACTAATTATATTCTACTAATTTTAGTTAAGGAATTGCTCAGTCATGCATGTCGGGACACCTCCAGAGTCCAGACCGGTAACTGCACAAGGAATTCGTTGCTCGTTGTGCCTGTGCCAAATATTCTTAGATAGAATTAGTGTATTGTGCCTTATGCTTCTTGTATCTATAGCTGCAGTGTTTTTAGATTTGCTATCATTTTATGTATGCTCATTTTCAGGGCCCGAGTTCCTTTGTTCTTATTGGACCTTAAAACTGGAGAATTTGTTGTAGTAAAACGCATCTTCTTCATTACCTGACGGAGAGGTGTATTTCATATTTAGTCTCGCAATGTTAAGAACAGGATAATTTATGAAAGTGATTCTGTATAGTAACTGTCAGAATCATTGCTGTGTATTTGTACCTATTGACTGTCATCGAGCTCCTTAATAAACTATTCTGCAATCAGGATCATTTGGGAGATTAAGCAAAGAATTTTGATTGATATGGGTGTTGATTGTGGATGCTATATTGATCAGAATCAAAGCCTTAACATACACAGGAGACTTTGAAAAACTTGCTTCTTTGCATGTTCAATTGTTCATGCATGGTAGCACAGTACGTTGTTTGCTCACTGGCGAATGTCCTTGATTTACTAGCTTGCTGAACTTCAAGTATTATTTAGTCTCCTATTGATTTTTATAACTCAGACTCAGTTGTAACTTGTTGGTAGGATATATCTAATTAGTGTGCTGCTCCATGCTCATAACATTGTCTATGAGTGTATTTTACTTTTTGCAACATCGGCAATAATCTAAAATTTTGCATGTCCAGTAATAACATAAGCTCATTGAAAGAAATGAGAACGTCTTCTTAACTGTAGACTTTCTTTTACATCTTATTCCTTCGGTCAAGAAGCGTGGATTGTACCAACCCCTGCCGTTCAATTCTGTGATACTGTTTTCTGATTTAACATTTAAACAAATAAATAAATATTTACTGTATTTTGTAAGTGTCTTTTGATGTGTGTATTTCTAAGATCTCATGCTGCAGTGAATGCCATCCAGTTCATTATCAATATTCCCATGCTCTAGGTAAAAAGATATGCATCTAACTAGTTCACTTGTATTCTATTTCTTATAGTTATAACGTCAAATGCCGGAAAAGGTTACACGAGAAGAGTGAAGACTGATAACTCTCAACTCCGATCTAGTCCTTCCTCCACCGCTTTGAGGTGTAGCTGCTGGTGGGGAATCTGCAAAACAACATCGGAGGGGGGTTTGGGCCCCGCGGCGCCTCCGGTGTGAGAATAAGAGATGGCTTTGGAAGGTAAAAGACTAAAAATGAGAGAAATCTAAGTATATAGGGTGAGTGTGTGTAGTATAGTAGTGAGTAAAAAGTGACCAACCCTTAAACCTTTCATCCTGGGACTATTTATAGGCCCAGGGTTAGGGTTTCAGGGTACATACCTCTGATCCTGACCATTCATTGCCCAATAGGAAGGACGCCTGGCGCTCCTGGATGGTTAACACGTGTCCAGGTAGAAAATTGTGGAAAAGTGTGCCAAGAATATTCTGGCGTGTGCTTTTATCACGCTCATCATTGGCCATTATTAG
>PHNY01052164.1:0-17925 GCA_003724115.2 Anethum foeniculum
AATATAAAGTTATATTTAACTTGAACTTTGTTTCAATTTTCATTCCGCAATTAAATTCGAGAAAACGGTATAGTTTGTATTCAACCCCCCCTTCTACAAACATATTGGGACCTAACAAAATTTTATAACAGATAACATATAATAAATTATATTAAACTTATGTAAAACATTTGATTAGAGTATTTCGACACATGTATGTTATTCAAGTATGTGATTTTAAATAGTTATATATTATTTTAATAAAACACATAAGAGAATCATGTAAAAATACATGCATATATGATTTACAAATGATCTAAAATTTATTGATCTAATAATTATTATTAATTAATAATAGTTAATATTTTGGAGAATCTCTTACGTGTTTCTAAAATCATGTAACTTTAACAAAGCTTCATGGTATATTTTTAAAAAAGAACGTATGAAAAAAAAAGCACTTAACAAAAACTTGTATTAAAAAAAATAATAAATATAAAAATACCTAAAAGAATCTTATTTTAGAAAATATCTAATATAATATTATAACTTTTAAAATTTCATAATATAGAGATCTCTTAAATGTTTCGTGAAATTACTAGTAATCAATAATTTACAAGGAACTACAAATTTATGTACAAGTGATTTCTAAATTTATAAGTGATTTAAGAGAATTTTTTAGTAAAATATTTAATAAATTTATAATGAATATACTTTGAAGAATAGTGTAGAGAAATTTATTAAACTAATATAAGAAATAATAATCATAGTATATTGATTAAAATTATGTAAAATATGTAAGAGAATCTCTAATTTATTATTAAATAAAGTACTCATAAATTTTGTTTTTCAATTTCACAATAAATTTAAAGATTTTAAAATTTTGATTAGAATACAAATGAAATTTTTAGAAAAACAAAATTCTTAAGATAAACTTGTACTGGAAAAATACGAAACACTAAAGAGAATCTGGTAATACAAATATTTGATATTTTTAAAAATACAAAACACCTAAAAGAATCTAGTAATATAAATATTTGATATTTTTAGAGAATCTCTTAAGTTTTTCGTGTAATTATTAATTATTAACAATGAATATAATTTAAAAATATCTCTTCAAATAGGAAAAAATCACAAAAATATTTACTAAATATAGGTGAAACACCTAAGAGAATCTCGTATTTATTATAAATTATATTGTTTACAAATTTATGTTTCAACACAGAAATTATTATTTGAAGATTTGAAAATTTTGATTTAGGGACAAATGAAAGTTTGAAAAAAACAAAACTACTTAAGATAAATTTTTGTATTAATAAATGAAAAATAACGTAATAATAATTTTGTATTAGTAATAAAAAACACTTAAGAGAATCTTACTATTAGAAATATTTGATACTTTAAACCTTAAGCATTACGTAAATATTAATAAGTAACAGCAATGTAAAAAAAAGTAAATACAGAAAAAACATACAATATTTATTAAAATTACATAAAACACCTAAGAGAATCTCCAATTTATTTTTGAATAAAATAATTTAATTATTATCTTTTCAATTAAGGAATTATTATTTCAAGATTTAGAAATTTTCATTGCAAATACAGTTTTGTGAAAATAAATAAAAAGGATCTTATACTGAAAAATACAAAAAAGTTAAAAAATATTTTATCTTTAAAATCAATTAAGGGAATCATACACTCTTAAATCTTTGATATTTCATATTTTAAAGAATCTTGATATATTAAAAATAAAATAAGAGAACCTTGTAATTTAAAGTATCATATAAACTAATATCGAAATTCATTGTTTAGAAAATACCTTTACACAAATCTAAATTAAAAATAAATTTTTTTGAAAATGTGTTTGTTTCTTTTCTTCGAAATACATATGAGCAAAATACAAAAGTTTGAAAAATATATTGATAAATGAAACATTTTTCACTTTAAAAAAATAAGTAAACAAAAAATATTTTTTTATTAATAGAATTTACTAGTATTTATGGTTGGACATTTAGTCATCATAATCTTTGGAACACTTTGTAGAACACTATGACAATTTCACCAAAATTGTTTAACATTCAAAATATATCATTCAATTATGTGTTATGATATTGGTAAGAAATATTTGATTGGTAGCAAATTAAATTGAAGAATATAACAATACATAATGAAATCGTAATAACATAATACATTAGCAAACAGGTTTACTATAACACCATTTGTAGGCACCGTCCAAGTTTTCTCGGTGTGTTTGTACTGATTAGATTTCTTTGGCGGAGCTCTCGGTGTGTTTGTAGCTGATTAGATTTCTTTCGCGGAGCTACTCTAGTACAAATAGATTTATTAGTTTCCTAGTATTAGTTTCAAGAATCTTATAAGTATCATAAAGTAGTGTAATCATCTTAAATATCCTATCATCACAAGAGAAACATGTGTGATCTTCTGAGAATTCTTGAATCAGATACCTGTTAATAACAAAGATTGATCAGGTCCTATACATTAGAACATATAACAACTCATATACATCTCTAGATGCTCTTCTATTCATAAGTTGCCTGCAAGCACACATATTATCATGGGAGTTAAGCGCACGAACACATAATGGAACACGGTCCAACTTGATCTTAGCATGCTTTTAACGTTTGTATTAAACTGAATAACAAATCTAAATCATTAATATAAAAAGTGATGATGATGACCTACTTGACGTCTATACGGTTTTGCTCCATTTTCTTTTCTCCACTTCTTTGTCTAGGGTGTTTTTCATTGACGAGTTGTTATGAATGTATAATACATTACATATGTGTTTCCTTATACGATTCTTTCCTTGTACAATTCTGATCTACTAAATCATTTCCATTTTTCATTTCAATCTTGATTTCTGTCAATCTCACTTGATTACATCTCCTTCCATCATTAAGAGATCCTAATTAATATCTGGGCTAAATAATGCATTATCATTGTCCTTCAAGTTCATAAAAATCACAAAATTGCCATTGAATTAAATGTATTGTTTGTTATTAATAATTAATATTAATCTATGGTCTAAGACTGGGTCTCTTAGTTCTCTTGATAGGAAGGTTCTCTCCAGATCTCTACCCATAATATATATATGTATATATATATATATATGTGTGTGTGTGTGTGTGTGTGTGTGTGTCACATAATAAATTAAATATTACTCTAAAACAGAAAACAACCAATACAATACGCGTTACTCTTATTGTTATACATTCTCCCGGATAATAATAAAAATCATTTCTTGGATAACCATTAGTTCTGATTCATACAGGATGGTTGAAGTCTGAGAATAAGAATATTTTAGATTTAGAGAGGTGAAAATCATCAATTTTGTATATAATTGGGTATATATAAATTATGTAGTGAGATGAATGAGTAAATTTTGTAAGACTCTTAAATAATTAGATAATTTTGTTGTTTTCCTGTTTTTTACCTTTATAAATTTTTTTTAGATTTTTTAATGAAAAATCCGAGTTGGACCAAGTTTGACCCGATTTAGACTTAAATCGGCTTACTATTCGTGTAATGAAAAATCAACTTGAGAATAGGTCTGAGTTGTACTTAGTCAACATATCAACTGAGTCAAATGAGTTTTAGAGCACAAATATGGATTAGTCGGGTAGTGATACAAAAAATAAAATGTTACAATTTGATATTATATAAGTAATATATTATATTTAGTGTATCTCATTATTCGTTAAAAATTATATTTTAAAACTAAGAAAATTAGTATTGAAAGTATTATTTAAATATATAATAACCAGTTGTATATCTCTGCTCGACCAATCCTTTTTATTTATCAAGATATTTTTCCGAGTGTATATTTCATTTGTTATTATCTTCAAAAATAACATGTCATTATTTATTAATTTATGATTTATTAATTTATTTCATGCCCATCTCATTTATAAAACTCCTTACTCAACCTAAGTGTTGTGAACTGAAATATGAGACGAATTAGTAACAAATTCACCCACTTTTTTCACTCATCAATTTTTATAATCACAATCCAATAAATCAAATCCTGAGGCGTTAAAAAATAAACTCATACTACATGAGTTCATCGCGCTTTAATCATGAGTTCATCGCGCTTTAATAGTATGTACGAAAGAAAAGAAGTAATACAATTCAATAATGACCTTTATTTGTATAGTTATTTATTTAAATTTTATGAAATCTAAACCAATTAAAAAAATATTTGGTTCGTGAAAACTATATACAATATTATAAAATTATTATACAAATATAAAATAAAGTAAAAAATTTATTTTTTTACCATATTTTTAAATTATTTCGGTATACGTGCAAGTTTGTTGGAGTAATTATTTGAATATATATATATATATATATATATATATATAAATATATATATTCATGAATGTCGTATATGTGCCTAGCAAGGGCCTCGATGTATAGCGTAATTTATATTTGATTGGATGAACCCGATAATTGTTCAACTGGAGTCCCGTTATACTGCAGCACGTTGAAGGTTGTATCATCCAGGCATGGTTGTATGCAAGAATCATGAATGTGGTGTGTTAGCATCATGTCAAGGCACTTTTGGAGGCAGCCACAGAATATTAATTTAGAAATGTAGATTATGAATTTCCCACATGTTTGAGTAATAATTAATCACTTCCGTCAGGTCTGAATCAGATGGCAATGATCTTAGAATGAAAAGATTAATGATGAAGACGCGGTGCATACCAACTACCATCCAATAAGTTTTTGTTGTTTGAAGTGCAGGACAAACTATGAGAGTTTCATCTCATTTAGTCTTTGCTCTTGGCATGTTTGGTAAGTGTAAGAATTTGAAGCATAGTGACTTGCATCCATTTTTCTGGCCTTTAACCATAAGGGAATATATTTTATTTTATTAAATAAATTTATTGATTTTAGATTTTCTTTAAGGTTTTTTCATTTGAAAAGTAAAGGAGTTTATATTCATTCATGCAAATACCAAGTATAGCATAGAGGATCGCATGTAGTCCTACCATAAGCTATAGCTCAGTGAAGATCCTGGAGAGTTTAGCATATTTGTTTAATGCAAGTGACCTTGTATAGTATGTGTTGACATCCATTCATTTTTCTCTATCCAGATCCGCCAACACTGTGACCAGCTTTAGGGGCAGAGCTGTCATCATTCCTGTGCCTGATGGCTTGTTATCCGATGTTTATTTCAACACCTACTGTATATATATGATAAGTGCTATAACTGAATTTATGGTATGAACTAATAAGTTTATGATTTAATTTCTCACATGCAGTACTATTTTATTGCAAATAAGGCTAAACTTTAATTGGATTTATTGTCAAAGCTCCAATCAAAACTGAAACTTGTGGGGATCAAATAGAAAATTAGAAGTTTTATATAGAGAAAAAGGAGAAATGCGCAATAGGTGGCCACAAGCAACCGACAAAGATGGCAAACAAGACTTGGTTGAGGCACACAAGGTCCATGTGCTGCATTACTTACTAATAAGGGAAACGCCAAATTTGTATTGACCTCATTTAGTACCCATTCTTAATAGTCTATTGGATGCTATGGTAGTTTTGACAAACCATATACTAAACATCATCCTGGTAAACCGTTACGAAAGCATTTATCTCGTAACGGGGTGTACATATAAACATACTTAGTTGTTGATAAAGAAGCATATATAGCAATAGGGAAAAAAATTGGTGAGGACTTGTTGAATTATTACCAGAAGCAGAAGCCATAAACGCTCAAGGTAAATGAGTAAGCCATGTATCAGGTTTTTGAAATTGTGTTAATTTACAGCATTTTTGTTTGAAAGCACGATTAGGGGAACTTTGGGCTTTCACATATCAAAACTATGAAAGAAAGGTTAGGTTGAATGGTGCACAAATGAAATGGCAGGCGATAATGTGTGGTACTATATTGTTCTCACGACAAAATAAGGAGGCTAAATTTCTGACAAACAGCTAAGCTTACTGGCTGTTAGTTGTAGGATGAACCATAAAGGCTTATTTCATATTTGCTTTTAGGAAAGACGTTACATTAAAATTAAATGTAATCTAAAATAACAATATGTAAGGTATATTTTTCAATTTTTAACTTAAATTTAGATAATCTCTTTTTTCAGATAATGAGCTACTACCAAAATTAGGAAATTATGAAGGTATGAAGGCTCAAGTTAAAGGAGTAAGGCATTTACCAGGTCTTTGAAATTGTGTCAATTTGGAGCACATTTGTTTGTAAGCACGTTCAGTGGTAATTTGGCATTTGTCATATGAAAACTATGAAAGAAAGGTTAGACTGAATGGCTCACAGAGGAAATTGTTGCCGATAATGTGAGGTACTATATCATTCTCATGGCAACACAAAGAGGCTAAATGTCTGACAAGTAGCTAAGCTCAGTGGCTGTTAGTTATAGGAGCAACCATAAATGCCTATTTCATGCTTGCTTTTGGGAAATACGTTAAATTAAAATTAGAGATAACATAAAATAATAATATGAAAGGCATATTTTTCAAATGTGAACTTAAATTTAGAAATCTATTTTCACAGGTGATGACTTACTACCTAAATTAGGACTCATATATGTTTGAGACCAAGGTAATAGAAGTAAAGAATTTAGTATTTAATATTTTTCTCAATTATTCAGACTAAAAGAGTAGTCAAAGTCCCCTAATATAGACAAAAGTATTTAACCTTAACTTACTTCTATATTACATGTTGGGTTGAAGTGAGTTTTGTCATCCTCAGGCGGGATTTTAAATTAATGTCCCATGAATCAGCATCTGAGTTGATAACACTAGGGGGGAGCAAACCTCGAAACGGTTCGGTTTTTAGATAAAATCGGAACTTTAACCGGAAATCTTCAGTTTTTAAAATCAAAAATCGCAACCGCAACCGAACCATCGGATTGGTTTCGGTTTTAAAAGCCCCGGTTCGGTTTATATCGGTTCGGTTTCGGTTACAAAACCGATTAAAAATAAAATAAATGAGCAATATTCTTGAGTTTTACGGGGAAGTTGCAGGTCAGATTACAGTAAATGTTACACCTTCTTTTGGCTCTGGACTTCTGAATCGAGTACTCATCTCATATTGCTTCCTAATATGTCTAGATTTTAAGTAAATAATCAAATACAATTCTGCAAATCCGTCTCTGTAATTGATTCAGCATTTTCTTGCTGCAGTCTAAGTTGCATATTTTCGGTTATCCTGATTCCTAAGTAAAACTTCCTAAGTATAATATTCCTAATATTATATATGTTTATGAATCTTAAAATACATTATATATATTTATACTATAAAAAATATTTATTTATTTATTAAAAAATTGGTTCGGTTCGGTTTTTTCGGATCGGTTTGAAGCTAAAACCGGAACCGGAAACGAAAAATTAGGATCGGATCGGTTTTTTAACTTTTCGGTTTCGGATCGGATCGGTTTTTTACGGATCACTTTTTTGCGGTTTTTAACAATTTCGGATCGGTTATCATAACACAGCTAACAGAAGTCTGGTCCCTAATTTATTAAAACTAATCAGAGGAAGTGTAGATTGATAGGCACGGAGAGTAGAAGGCTTTCAATAGTTTGACAAACTTTAACATATTAATGGAAGGAGAAAGAGACTATGTTAGCAACATACACCTAAGTTAATTAACACTAATTTACGGGGTAGCCATACACACTAATTTCATGGCTAATCAGAAGATAGCTGGATTTTTTTTAAAACACAATGCATAGTAATAGCAAGTGAAATAGCACTCAGTTGTCAACCCCATAAATATATAAGTCTTGGTCATGCATAAGTAAATAGTTATCCAGTTCTAGGTGAAACATTTCTTAGTTCAAATACTTGTAGAAAAGGAATAAAAGTTGAGATAGTGCACAGTCTTGATGGCGAATGGAGATCACTGAAATAATAACTATGTTCATTTGAACAATTCATGCAATATGTAGGCGTCACTAGTCAAGCAGTTTTCTGTCTCTTTGCGTCCTTGCCATCCATTTCCTTTTCATCTGAGTAATGTTCAGCTGCAGTACATTCTGATAGGTGGTAGACGGTGTATTCATCGTAGCCGCATTCGGTGTTGTATGCGTTGATTTTAATATCAAAAGCACACTTCTTTCCAACTATGTTTTTGATAATTGGTGATGTAGCGATGACATATGCGGCCTACAAGTATAGAAAACATATATATAGTCAGTATATTGTTGTAATTGTCATTGTTATTGCAGTGGAAGATAAGGGTTGGATTACCTATGGAAGTTCAGCAATTATTTTGTCCACTGGTACACCAATGAGCTCCTCAGCCTCTTTGTTGGATAGAGTTAAACTTGTGCATCCTGAACCATCTTCCACATGAACAATAAGCATGAAACTGAGCATGGAACAAAATATTATGCAGGGGGTAGGAGGTAGTAGTGGTACAAATACGTTATTAACTTAATTTGTGTTTGTTTATTAGTGACAATGATGTTGGCATTTGGTTTAGAGTTATTAAAATGATAATGATACCGCGGTTTGAAGTCGCTGGCCTCTTTTGCACATTGGTTACAATAGTAGTCTTCATTCACCGCATGTATCGTGCATGAGCATCTTGGGCAACAGTTGTAGTACCATCCATCGGCCTCCAAGACTGCAATAGTTGTGGCCTCACATATACGACGTATAACCTTGAATTTTTTGACTGTAAATAGATAGTGGGTGTTATGTTTATTTTGTTGTGAGTAAAAAATTGATTTGAGGTTGTAGTCATGTTAAGTAAATAGCAGGTTGTTATGCTTGGCAAGTAAATATTGCAATAATATACATAACTTATTTGATCAATGCTTGTGTGCTGACTACTAAAGGTGTGTTATGCATATGTTCATGTGGAGGTATCCAGGCCAAATCCTTTCCATAAATCAGTGTGCATTCTCTGCAATGGGTTTCCATTAAACATCCATATCACAGAATGAAATGTAAGCGTGAGGTAATTTCTAATCATTTTTATTTGAGAAGGCCAGACAAGAAAATAGTAGAAGGTAAAATATTGAATTTATGATTATTTAAAATTGATACACGTATTTCGTCAAAGAAAATTGGAAAATGAAAACTTTATAATAATTTGCAACAATTATAATTAAATTGGGTAATGGGGAACATACACATGGCTAGATTTTGAAGGCAATTTAAGAAGACGTAAATGGATCAGGTGCAGGGAAGTCATTAAAGCATACGATCCAGGATATACTTTCAATGAAAATTAGATGAAAGAAATGAAGAGTGTGTACCTGAAATTGTTGGTTGAGGATGTCTATTTTTTCAAGAGCAGGAATATAGGCGAGAAATGTAATTTTATTAACATACAGTTTCAAGTACAATTTTAGCATGAATTTTGTGTTCATAAGTTAATTTGTTGTTTTATTTGGTCTGTCACAATTGCAGGTAATGTGAAGATTTTTGTGTTCTTCAGAGGTGAGTGTACTTATAGAGTTCCATTTGGTAGGGATGCTTCTAGAATTTCATTGATAGATGAGTTGTGGAGGTTGTTTTCTTCCACACTGGCAAAGCGTGTTGCAACCGATTCTGGGGGATTCTCTGGCATATTCACATTAGCCTTTGCAATAGATGCTCTTAGGTTATTGAAGAGTGCATAATCTATGTTGTAGTAGGTCTTTGTAGCATCGCTTGTAGATAACATCACCCTCTCTGAATGTAGAGAAAATATGCAAAGGTTACCATATTGATAATATGCATAGGTCTTAAAGAGACGGATGTAGTAGAAAGTAGTTGTTAGTACTTGAATATTTTTTGGGAAGGAGACCTGTTATGACAACGAACCCCGCAACCTTGCTTTGTTTAGCCAATAATTTCAGAAACTAAGTTGCCTTGTCCTCCCATAATGCCACAATCAGCTTTTCACTCATACTGTCACCAAAACATTAACCAATGTTTATACATATGGCAGTTCATTTTGGGGGTGGAATATACAAAGGTTTGTAAAAAATTTCTGTGCAAGTAATACTGTTAATTGAATCTAGCCGGGCATTAGCCATGATAACATCCAGTTTTTATGCTCTGTTAGTTCTGGTTTCCAGCTGTTCGTAGTTGATCACCATCCCATCGATGTCTACATGCACGAAAATATTGGTTTTAGGTAAAATAGCACGCTGGTTACAAAAATTTAGTGTTGGTCGATTACCAATGAAGCACTTCACATCAACAACATAATTGGGTATTTTCTCCGAATTCCTTTAGCTCAAATTTGTACCGAGGAATTGTATCAGTGTGTGTGACCTTCTGGATCTTGGTTTTGTAGTAGAAATTGATTGCAAGATCTCTGTTAACACTTTTGTACAATGCAGGTCCAGGGACGACCTTAACATTTGATATACTATAGACTTCTCCTTCGGATAGAAGTGGCAGAAAAATATCTTTTTAATTGTTCGGCACGGTGGCCAACATGTGGTTATCCCGTATGAGATGGAAGAGGTAAAAAGCACAATGACTCATTAAATAGTTGACGCTTAATTTATACACGACAACTAGACCGCATAATTCCGTGGAGGAGTAGAGGAACTCACATCTTCATCCAACAAGATTAGGTTGGTGAACATTAATTGATTATTGCGTTTATTGATTGACTCCCACACTCGAGTGATCCGAACAAGTAGAGTATAATAATCATTGTTAGGTGATAAAGCAGAGAGCATTAAAATAGTGGCAACCATAATTTGGTGTGTGATGTAGGGAACGCAGAATGAGAACATAAATTTTGGATGTGAGTGCTTCTATATAAAGGGGAAGATATGTCTAAGATATATTTGATCCTTGAGTGATATCTTCCATTTTGTTAGAGCGTTAAGGATGCACTAAACATCTATGAAAATCCAAGAGAGATATGTCGTTATCCATCGTTACGTTTCGCAGGAAATCGACAGGGTAGACATAAATCATAGCATTATTTTTAGAGATATTAAATATAATAAAAGAAAGACTGAAGGATGGCAATTGGTATTACCCTAAATATATAACTAAAGTATTTAGTAGACATGATTGAGGACTATTACTTTGAATCTAAAAGACAAAATTGAGTAGTACAGCTGAACCATTACCCTAATTTTTGTTTGTGAAAAGTTTTAATATGGAATAAAGTTGGCAAGTTATAAATCCATAACTTTTTACATGTTAATCTTTCAAATAATCTCCTTATTTCCAGAATGATGCTTTAGATGACCATTTTTTTGATGGACGAGTATCAAAAATATTTTTCCAAGTTTAGGAATTTGGCAATCAAATCTGAGATAGAGTAGGTTTTTTTAATAACCGTTTGTTTTAAACAATTTATAAAATAAATTCATGCAGTTATTAAATTTCAAATTTAATTTATTAATGAAAGTGCAATTCTTTAAATTAATAACAAAATGCTAAATTTATATAAAATGAAAAACAAAAATAGTAATTTTTTTACTCGTGGATGTATGTAACTGACATCCAGCGAAAGTATGAGATGCGCACACACACACACACACATGCAGTCTAAGTTTTCCCCTCTGCATTACAATGTTTGGGCAACTTTCATGTTCAGGAAGCACGATGAAGAAACAATGATCTCGGAAGCATGCCCCTGGATACGACTATTGTTATGATGAAGCGTGCTTTGTTGGGCTGTTTCGAAGACTTTTTTAACTTTTTCAAAGCATGGGCTCAAACGAAGAAGGCGTTTGATATTGTGCATTTGCTAAAGGAGTTCCCAGTTCGAGAACTTTACCTTCGTTTGGCGGGTACTGAAGCGGATATCGCCAGTTTCGACTATTTTTTTGAAATTGGTAAAGCCCTCAAGATCTCTGATGCAATTTTTTATGCACGCTGCCGGGATATTATTTATGGTTTTGGTAACTTCGATTGGCACCTCTTGGAGCTGAATGCGCTTGGATACCGCGGTCATATTTTATCTATGATTGTAACAGTCATTTTCTCTATGGTGCACAGAAGCCAGTATTCCACTGGATATATTCTTGAAAACCTTGGTCGCATCCAGGACCACCCGTATCACGGCCGTAACCTTGGTCCAGTGCTAAAACATCTACAAAACATTAAGGCCACTGTTCTTGATCCAAAGAATGTACCATCTATCCTAGTGTTAGGGAGTCATTTATGCAGTGGCCAATCTCACGTGATTTCCTTTTTTGCAATATTGCGTGCATGGTCAATGTGTTTGGAAGCACTGAGGATGAGATATGAGGCCATTATGTGCATTCTATTTTAGAATTTGATGTATGTTTCCCAAATTTTAATGTGGCTGTTTTAATTGGAAATCAAGATTTTTGCAAACGCAATGCTTGCATCTTTTAATTTAATGAAATATGCATTTTACTACTACATGCATGTGCTCTTTGTTTATTTGTCTCTTGTTTGAATCAGTTTTGATAAATAATAACCACCCAAACTTTGCCGACTTAATTAAGTGTTTTATGAGACTTATATAGCCGCATAGGCAATGGCATAAACATTTGGTATGGCCCATGATATTGTGACACGATATCAAGACTCGGGCTTGCTTTTTTAAATTTTGTGCATGAAATTAGTTTTAAATGTAGAAGACATGTATAACAATTAGTATCTATTATGACAACATTATTTCTTGAAATTCCTTAAAAATTATGGTTGAATTGATAGTTTTGATTCAATAAGAAATTATCGCAGTAATATTTGGGTTTAAAAAACTTCCAAAAGAATCATATAATCATATTCTACAACTTAAAGTGGCTATGGTGCAACAAGGCTTTGTGTTTTTTGTCCCTATGCACTTGTTCTTTGGCATGGAACTGCATTGTCAGTGGCATAAACAGTTGCTCTGGCCGCTGACATTGTCAAGGGATCTGAAGACTTGTAGTTGGTTTTAGAAATTCTCCACTGGAAATCTGGCATTAAATTGAGAAGATGCATATTACTTGTAATGTCTTAACAGTTACATCTGGGTTGATTGATTTTATAAAATAGAGAAATTATTGTAGTAATATTTAGTTAAAATTTTGAGCTTCAATCTAAGTTTTAATGATTCTACCATAAATCCAACTGACATATAGAACAAAGGTTGGGGAACAAACTCCTGGCAAACTATGATCTCTATTCGCAACGCAACCTAACCTAATCAAAATTTCAGCAAACATGAGTTATTATGAGTACCTTCTTGTTGAAAACTGGTATCCATTATTCTAGCTTCGATAAGATACCTTAAAATAAATTATTTTAATTTAATGTTTGAATTGATTAATGTAACATAGGCAATCTTAATGTATTGTTTTCTTTGAGTTTTATGTGGGGCGGAAGTACCATAGGTCAAAGTTTCGTGCGTTTTATCATAACTTTGTAAGTAGCTGATTCCAGCAGGAAAATTACAAATACTTTGATGGGTCTATGTGCACGTAGTACAGATCATCTTTCCGAATCAAATGTAAAAGGCAAAATATATATGTTTCATAGGATGTTAATTTTTCAGAGTTTAAGATGGATGAGCATGAGTTTTGATTCTTCAGAGAAATAAACTTGATTTTTGATATAAAAGATGATGTTTGCACACAATGTAAAAACAAACCTTTAAATATTTTGCCTGATCTTAGATTCTTTTTGCATTTCAGGACTTCCAAGCTAGCTTTACAATACAATTTTAACCATATGAAATAAGTTAAAATTATTTGAAATATGCAGTCTATCAAGAATATTCATATCTTTAAATATGCAGGCTATTAATTGGACGGATAAATGATGAGGTTTTTATTGTCAAACGCTTGCTTGCAGCAATTTTTGTGCCATACAGTCAGGCAAGGTACCCAAAATCTGCTGAAACATCATAATTTTTCTATATTAGAACAAGTAGAAGCAGTTGTATTAATAATTTTGTAGTATGGACTAATCCCCTTAGGCGTTTGCTTGATGGTCCTCTTAGACAGGTACGTATAGGAATGAAATTTATTGTAGTTGAAATTGATTATGAGTTTGTTGACACGGTCTCTTACGCTCCATCTCATATAAATTTTGAATGATATGTTACTTATAAAAAACATTATTAATATTATACATCACTTTTTTGTTTGATTTTTAACGGTAGCAACCGATTGAAAATTTTAAATAATTTAGTGATTTGACAACAATATTCTTGAATTACATTACCTACTTGTAAGTTGAACTTGAGTTGAGTGATCTTTCTATCATGTCACCCAAAATAGTCACATTTTAATTCGTATTTCAAGCATCATGAAAAAGTCAGTTTTTTCTTTTTTATTTTCATTTACCTTAAATTTGCACATACTTCTTTTGGGAAAATGATTTTTTTTATCACTCAACTATTTAGGTTTTTAGAAACTACCACTCAACTACAAAATATCTCAAAATTAGAATTCTACTAATTTTACAATTAGTATCTACTCATTCAATTAAAAATAATCTACGGACGTTAATTATTGTTCCAGCGTGGCAGATGGTGGATGAGTTGTCTTTATACGTGGTAGATGACATGTAACATTTATAATATATTATTAATAACAAAATAAAAGAATGAGTATTTCATAATTATATTTCACAATAAAAAAAACCCAATTCTAACACCATCAATCAAAAACCCCTCTTTCCACTGTTATATTCTAAATGAGAGTTTAGGGTTCCTGCTGCTAAAACAAGCGGGAAAGCACAATTCGAGGGACAATAAGGTATGATTAAGTCTTGGAACACTATAATTTAGCCACCAAATGTTCAATTTTTTTGCAACGCGGCCTTATCAATTCCAAGGTCTTCAATAGACTGCTTCACTTCATACTTTGTCTCCAATTAGAAGCCAATTGAAGCAGAGGACATCGTAGAACCAATTGAAGCAGAGGACATCGTAGAAGCCATTTAATTCAAGAAATGATAATATTCCCAATTTCAGATTGAGAAGGACACTAAAGAACCCTAATTTCTATATGTTTCCCCAGTTTGAAATAAATTTGAATGAAAGACCCATTAGTAAGATATAACAATCGTGTTATATATAAATATTAATAATTACACCAGGTTAGCTTAACACATCAGACTGTAGTCCACACTAGCAACTTGTTTTAATGGAAACATTTAAAACATAACGGAATGCTAACATTCAAATTCAGCGGTAACGTTAGTGGTAGAAATAAATTAATTTGTAGTTGAGTGGTAAATTTCTAAAAACCTAAATAGTTGAGTAATAAAAAAATTATTTTCCCTTTTTTTTTCAAGGCTAGTTATCTCCTAACCTCTCATTGTTTTGCTTTTAGAGAGCGACAATTATGATGAAAATGATGGATATGGTGGCGATATATTGAATAAATGTGAACAAATAAATTTTGGATTTAAAATTAGTATTATTTCTTATAGTTGATTAATGTCATACTAAAACGAATTGTGTTTAAATTTCAAAATGAAAATATTTGAAAATGAACAATGATCATAGTTTTTTAATTAATTAATAAATAATAATAATTAATGAAATCTGTTTGAAATTATTATTTTGTGAATATTTAAGTCATCTTTTTAATTTTGAAAATTAAAATTGATTGTGTTTGTTAATTAGCTACGAGCGTACGACATTATGCATACCACAGATTCTAAGATTCGATTTCAAGGTTCTTTATTAAACTATATTTCATTTAATTTTAACAAATGCCAGTGTTAATTCTAATTTATATAAATTAATTTTATTTTACATTTCGAGAATGTGATTTTTTGAATTCAAAACCTTATAATGTTTTATTGAATATATATGAATTATAATATAATAGATTAACATTTTTATAAATTTATTCTATAACTCGAGATGTTAAACTTCATGTATCATGTAATGTAAAACGTTCGTTTAAAATTTCAATACAGATTAAATATCTATCATCATTTAAAAATTAATTTAAAGTTTTTTCCAAATTCGTAATCCTACAAAAATATAAGTGTGTGTGTGTGTTTTTATTTTATATATATATATATATATATATATATCCCTCTCTTGATGGCGAATCTTGATTAACTAACACTACAATTCGATTCGAAGAAAGAAGAAGCTTGGCATGAGATAGACGACGGAAATTTTTTTGATAGCGAATTACTTGACTCGATGGATGGAGAGAGAGCACACCTGCCTAACCCTTCGCTCCGAGGGGACGTAGATTGTAAAGCGCCTTCTAAACCACCACATTCATCCAAACGAAAAGGGAAGTCCTACCCAACTAGGACAAACTAAACCTGACAGACACATCTTTTTCCTCCTGGGAGTGTACTCCGAGTAGTGGGTACCTCGTAGGACCTTGGCCCGCCTAAACGTACAACCATCAAAGCAGAGACCAAAACAAGGCTCGACAAAACAGAAAGTATCATAGTACGTCATCCTTCCATGAAATAGAACTTTCACGTTGGAGCATGAAAGTCGATCTATTACAACCAGCGCGGTTGTTCGTATTTCATTTGATTCCTCCAGGACAAGTCCTTCAAGCTTGTTTTCTTATTTATTCCAGGGGCGGAGGAGTTCTTGAATGAAGTCTATCTGACCCCAATTAGTACTTACTTCTCAGATCAGGTTAGGCCTTTCCAGCCTTCTTTATTGATTTTCTTTTTCAAAAAAAAGGCAGTACAAGGAGATTAGACTCGACCGAATAGGAAATGAAAAGTCGTACTACAAGAACTGTAAACATCCCCTCCCCGCTCTTACTTTGATTGACTTGCCCGCATTGCGTCTTTTTTGAGAGAAGAAGTCAAGGGGCTAAGTGACTCTCAAAAGTCGTCTTTTGTATCGCGCCAAGACTAGCAGCTATTGTAGGAAGATGGAATTGTTTACTTCGCCAACTCTTCTTTCAGAATTGTATTGATAAGCAGGGCTTGCTGGAACAATAAAGCAGTCCATTTATTAATCCTTCGCAAATTTTACTCTAAAAGTCTTTTAGCTTGAGCGAGTGTAATTTATATCATGTCCGGTTTGCAACCCCTACTACATCTACCTTTACAATATTTACTATATTTTGTACATTTCAGATATAGCACGTCCTTTTTTTTACTACTCTATTTGCCCATGGAGAAAGAATCCAAAAAAAGAAAGGTATTGCTTATAATAGTTGCTTGTTGGGGAACAACCGACTACTTAAGTATAACTACACATGGAAAAGGTTTTTTCTACCCCTTCTCAACAAATTATTCACTTTTTTTCCGCCAGGTTTCATTCTATTTTTTTTTTGGATTGGATGATGGGCAAACCAACAAGCTTACGGCTTCAAAGCGGACCTTATTAGCCGGTCATTTCGAGTTTCTAATTCTTCTGGATTGCTAACGTGTCTCATCTTGGAGCACACTCGATTGAACTCACACAGGGAGTAGTCTTACCCAATAACGGTGTTACAGGACGTCGACATTGGCCAATGAGGAGATTCGGCGGCAACCGGAAGAGATTGTTCAGGATGAGTGTCTGGGTAGCAAAGTCGAAGGGTGCATCCAAGCGTTGAGCTATTTTTCTGCAAAGGGGGCCCGAATAGTGGAAGCACCAGGGGAGGACATTATGTACTTGTTATACAACAACCCTTCAAAGGAAGGGCCAAGCAGCTGAAAGCCCATACAAAGAAGAGCTTACTTATGAGCAAAAAGGGATGAGGGAGCTAGTACCCGGTCATAAGAAGTGTTGGGCTCAAGGCATGTCTGATCACCACATATAACAAGCCTACTCAGTTGTGACCTTGTCACATAGTAGCCTGGTGATTCTTGTCACTAGGATATAATGTTTGTTTTCCCAATGTACTTGTCTTGATGAACATGTAGATAGGCTATTCTGATTGCTCAGATTTAATAATGAGCTTAGAGTATTTTAGCATACACAAATGTAGATACTTGTAGTATGATAGTAGTTCATTCTGGAAGAAGTTCAAGATTTGTTCATGCAGCAGAGTGTTCTACTGAGCAGAAATAAAATGTTGAATACTGCTAAGT